>JAQQSU010003773.1:0-14271 GCA_028627135.1 Pseudochirops cupreus | reverse complement strand
AAGGAAGGGGAGAAAATCTGAAACTCAAGTAATTGTGGAACTGAATCTTGTAAATTAAAAGTAAATGAGTAAATAAAAAAAATTAAAAAAAAATAAAACTTTGTTGACTTAAGGTTATGATGATAGCTAAAATTTACATAATACTTTGAAATGGTTCGAAGTGCTGTCCAATGCCTTAATCTCAGTGGAACATCACAATAGCCTTGTGAAGTAGATATCCCATTTTACAGATGAAGAAACTGAGGCTCAGAAAGGTCACATGACTTGCCCACAGACACACACAACTAGTAAGACTCAGAGGCAAGATTTAAACTATAGTCTCTCCTGACTCAAAGTCCAGAACTTTCCCATGACAATCCTCTCTCTGCTTGAGGATCCTTGATACTGTGGAATATGTACTGAAGAAACAATGGTATAAACTCAAAGAGTGACCCTTTCTTTACCATTTGTAACATAAGTTTTTATCTAGAGTGGATATCCAAAAGATTAACGTTCAACATTCATTCAATAAACATTTACTAACTGAATTACTGTGTGCAAAGTACTAGGTCAGATGCTGGGAGAAAAATATAAAGTTTCTATGAGACGTTATATTCGTCTTTACAGAGCATAGCGCCTATTGGGATCAAGTCATTGACACACACAAAACAACGGGTCACTGGAGCTTTTGAATGAATAAATTAAACAGAAACAACCAACATTTAATAGGAATTTAGGGGGCGGGAAGGGAGAAACAGAAAATCCAGATAAGGCATCCTTTTCTAAACTTCGAAGATTCGATCAACTAAAAACCATGTAACTGCTTTGTGCCAAATCCTGTACTAGGCGCTGGGGATATAAATACAAAAGTGAAACACTTCCTGCCCTAGGTAGGCTTACCTTTCTAGAATGAATAAGATGGAAGGAATGGATACTTGTGTCTGTACGTACGTATATGTATACGCTAAGAGACTAACTTAGTCTCTTTTCCCCATACCTTGATAAACAAGGGGAATTTCTCAAAGCAGATAAAATCCAGTTTGAGGAAGAGGGACGGATGGGTCAGAGTTCCGGGTCCTTTTCCCAATTCTGCCTGATTGGTCTTCCAATTCAGCGCGGCCGTCCTCAACTTCCCTCGAGATGCGCCCGCCCGCTTCGGTTTCCCAAGGACCTGAGCACGAGACCCGGCGTGACGCCAGAACTACATCTCGGGAGGCCCGACCCTGCTCAGCTCAGCGCTGCCGAGAGCGCCGTAGCTTGGCCCCGTAGGCCTGGAGCAGGATGGAGCAAGCACGGGAAAGGCCAAGGCCCTGAGCCCTTGGGTCCAAGGTTTCCTCCTCAGGTGCCCGAAGTGCCCAGGAGAGCGGGAGGGGGAGGAAGGAGCTCCTAGAACGTGCTATGGAGGCGGGGCCTTGAAGCTTTAAACGGAGAGGGGCGGGGCTTAGACCGCTGGGTCCTTAGGGCGGGGTTTACGGATCACGTGGGTAAACAAGGCGCGCGTGGAGACCGTTGGCCCTGAGGTTTGTTGGCCAGGACAGAAAGGGCAGAGCCAGGTATGAAAATCTGGGATCCTTGGAACAAGGCCCCCGAGTAAGTGAGTGGGAGGGAAAACGTGGCAAGGGGAATTAACTTAGCCTGTCATGTGACTCTTGTCCTCATATTATTTTTCTGCTCTTCTTGGTGTCAACACACACAAAAAAGAGCCTTGGACTAGGAAGTAAGAGAACTGAATTCTAGTCCTGGGTGTGCCGCGTGAATTGACTAAGAGACCTTGATCCAGTCATTTTCCCTCCCTGGACCTCAGGGTTTTTTTGTCCTTATTTCAATGAAATGATTTATCTTTATCTGTCAAGTAATAGAGTTGAACCAGATGATTGGAGGAACTCCTTGGTTCTCCAAATACTCCTCTGTTTCCTCCTATCTCTCTGACTGTTCCTAAACTGTCTCTACTGGTCTCACCTTCTTGTCCAGACCCCTTAATATATTTATTTCCCAAAGTTCTGTCCTTGCCTCTCTTTTCTCTACAAAGAGAAAAGAACTACAAAGTTCTGTCCTTGGTGAACTCATCTTCTAACAAAGCTTCAACTGTCATCTTTTTTTTTTTTTTGCAAATGATTCCCAAATATGTATCTTCAGCCCTTACTGTTCAGACTTGTATTTCCCACTGCCTCCTGGGTGTCTGTAGTTGACTATTCCCACCACACCTCAAACTTAAACACATCTAAAATCAAACTCATATTCTTTCTCTCAAATCAGTTTCTCCTCCTCTTTCAATTTCTGTGGCACCGGCATTTCCCTAAGTGCCTTAGACTAAAAAAACTCATTCATTGTTGACTCTCTTCCCCTCAGTCAACACCCAGCTTTAGTCCTCAGTCATCACCCATTCCTGTGAATGATTTTGTCTTTCTCCTCCACCCTGCCCCAGTAGAATGTAAGCTCCTTAACGGGCAGGGATCATTTTTGTCTTGATCTTTGTATCTCCAGCGCCTAGACCTGTGCCTTATGCATAGTTATCAATTAATAAATATTTGTTGAAGTCTTTTGTTGGTTGACTTATCATTTTACTGCTTTATTCAAAATCTTTCAAAAACTCTCTGTTAAATTCAAGGTTTTCCACAATCTAGTGTCAACCTGCATTTCCAACCTCAACTCAGTCTATCTCCCCTCAAACTACAGCTTTCTTCATAACTCAAAACTAGGGGATTCCTCATTCCCCAACAAATTCTCTTGTTTCACCTTGGTGCCTTTGCTCACACCACAGCTAACGCATAGATTGTTGTTCTTCGCATCTCTGCCAGTTGAAATCCTGTCCATTCTTCCAAACGTGACGTGAATGCCATCTCCTTTTGGAAGCTTTCACACATACACACAAAAGGGCAAAAATGATCTTGTCCTCGTACTAACTCATAGCACTTTATTCACCCCTCTCATATTGATTGTCATGTTTTACCTCATCTTGTAGTTATGTGCTTCACTCATTATTCCCAAGCTAGATTTTATGCTCCTTAAGGATATTGTTGATCTTTATAAATTCTTCTGTGCCTAGCCCAGCATATCTCATGTAGCTGGCACTCAACAGATGTCTATTGAATGGGGGAATGAATAAATGAGAGAACAGCCCTCGATGACTTCTAGAGTTCATTCCAACTCTAACTTTCTATTATCATTCTAAATTCTATGTAATAGAATCAGAATTTTAGAGCTGAAAGGGAACTGGAGATTGTATCTCTGTATACAATGTCAATTGTAAAGACTCTCCTATTGTATAATAATAGTACATATCATCCATGATGTACTAAGCCTGTTATTACATTATGTGAGTCTTTAACACTTCTTTTTTAGATGAAGTGTCACCGCTTTCTCAGAACTAGCTTAGTACCCAAGTCTCATTTTTCTAAACCCTGTCTGGCTCAGCCATCTTCTTCCTCATCCTCAAATTCAAATAGTTCTTTCATTAAAGTCCACATGGCCCAGGGATCTGTTCTCCAGAGCAAATGTAACAGATGCAGTCTCTGCCCTCCAGATGTTACTGTCAGTTTATGCAAGATTTTCAGCCAAGCCAAGTTGTTTGGGTTTGATCCGGGGACCTCCTGTTGGTATTTTGGTCACATGTGGGGAAAACAAAGAAACCCAAAGATTCATATTTCCACTGGTAACACCGATAGCAACAGGTGGGTGCTTTTAGTTAGTCACATGGGAGAAATGACCGAACAGAAGTGTATTCTGCAGATTCCAAGGATTACACCAACATCCAATGCTCAATTAGGACAGGAAACTACACGTTCCAAAGTGAGCACATTTGGGGGCCTTTTCTTAGTCTGTGTTCCCTGTCCTCAATTTTGAAGGTTATGCTTCTTGGTAAAACGCCAAATTCATGCCAGCCCAATCTGTCCCCATAATACATATGCTTGTGCATAAGAACATTGTTCAGACACATATAGACCCTCCTCTCAGAAAATCCAGTCAACAAAAATTGAAATCTGTAAAAAGCAAGTGACTTTATCGCTCAGACCTGTAAAGAACTTTAGAAATCATTTAATTCAACCCTCCCATTTGACCAAGAAAGAAGCCCAGAGATGCTAAGTGACTGACCTAACTCACTACATACACAGTGAATTAGGGGCAGGGCCAGGGCCAAACTGCAAGAATCTTGATTCCTAGTGTGGCACTTTTTCTCTGTATAGCTACAGTCAGGGATTTCAAGCTGGATGGGATGTTAGAGGTTATCTCCCTCTCACTTAATTTTTCACAAGAGGAAACTGAAGCCCAGAGAGGTTGTAAGCAATTCAAACCCAGATGATTATTGTTCCTCCTTTGTACTCTAAGAGGATCAATGACATCACAATATTGGGGTCAACAGACCTCTGTGTTTGGCACATTTTCCTGCCAGGTGATGTTCAGAACCTTCTCAAGACAATTCACGTTGGAAGCAGTTCAGTTTCCTGGCATGGCACTGGTAGACTGTCCACACAACAATGAGGTCAGCACAACAGCTAGGTAGACCTTCAGTTTGGTATGCAGCCTAATCCTCTTCTCTCCCACACTTTCTTTCAGAATTTCCCAAATGCTGAGCTACCTCTAGCAATATTCTGATTACAAATACAGCATTCTTTCTCTTATCCCATGGGGTGTACTTTTTTTTCTTTTCTTTCTTTTTTTCTTATTTTTTTGAGATTGGGCCTCCTCCCTATCTTGCCTAGGCTGGAAATATAGCGGCCACTCCCAGGTGGATCCCAATACTTATCATCACAAAAGCTTTAACCTGCTCTGCTTTTCCAACCTGAACTGGTTTGCCCCTCCTTAGGCTGCTTGGTGACCCTCCACTTCCAGAGGCTCATCATACTGATCTCCTGCATTTCAGAATGCCCGAACTCAAGTGATCCACCAACCTCAGCCTTCCCAGTAGCAGGGACTACCAGTTCACCACCATACCCTGCAGTCCTTTGCTTTCCAAAAGATCTTTGAATAAGGTCCCCTTAGTTAGCAAGCAACTTCAGTGCATTTAAAATAGGATTAAATTTACAAAAATTGGAACACACCAACTCAGGAATAGAGTCATTATGAGTATGCCTGTATCGCTCTGTTTAAGAACTAAACTTTCACAAGCTTGACAGTCATTCACTATTTACACATCTGGTCTAAAAACCCTAGTACAGAATTTCATTTGTCCTGCCTAGAGCCTCATCTCATCCTCCTCTGGACAATAGGATGATATCCTCATTAAGTCCTTCTCTGATAATACTTCTTCCTTGCGCAATAAGGATACCCACACCTGTTCTTATGAACCTAATGGACCCTTCTATGTCTTGTAATACAGTTTAATTTCTTGTCAATGTCAGCATATTTATTCTATTAAAAAATTAGTGTTTCCTACTAAGTTGATGGAGATGACAGGCGCGGAGTTGTCTCTGACTCCTAAAGAAAAAGAGGATTGAGGTTTGTGTGGGCCTGTTAGAGAATTATCTAGCTCAACACTCTTCTTTTCCCTTATTTGTTCAGTCCAGGGGTGGAATGGCTGAGGGGCATGTGTGGTAGAGGTAAAGGAGGAGAATTTGTTTCTAGCACTATGGTAACGTTGCTTAGCTTCTGGGCCTCTGTGGTCTGACTGTAAGGAAAGGGCCCACTGGGGACACAACAGGCAAAGATTTATTTCTGAAAGCAAAGCCTTGGCACCCAGTCAGGAAGGAAATGTGGGAGGACATGGGAGAACTCACGTCCACCAGACAACTGGCCCTACCAGCAGGTCCTGGAGAGAGAACAGTATCTCCACTCTGGTTCATAGCACCCCCACTTCCCAGTACCATTGGCTTCTTGAGAAGTCTTGGTCTGTTGGCTGAATGTGAGTTGAACATTTCCAAGATGAGGCTGAGCAGGGGTGTAAGCTTGGATTCCAGGCCCCTGAGCTAAAATTTGGCAAAGCTGCCCTTTACCCCCACCCCCATTGCTTGACCTTTCTTCCTTCCCACTTTCCACCCCAGAAATGCTGGCTCCTTCACCACCCCCTGCCTGGTCCAGACCTCCTGGAGGCCTCTGGTAGGCTACTCCACCCCTCCACCTGGTACAACAAGGGCACATGTGTTCCTTGGCAGCTATTTATGCTTTCCCTCCTTGGGACCTTTCTAGCTTGTAGGGACTTCTCAGGAGGGATTAGTCCCTCTGAACTAGGGCAAACTAGGGTTGTTTTTGCTATTTTCTGACTTTGATGTCCTTCCCCATGGGCCTCCCCCAACCTGAGGCTAATTTCTGGTATCATAGTGGGGTTTCATGGGTACAGAATTGAAGCCCCAATTTGGGGCTTCTACTGGGTTGACATCTGCCTATTTATGCCTCTGCCTGCCCCATATGTTTTATTTTTCCCCCGTTTCTTTACCTCTTGTTTGCTAGGGAAGCAAGGGGACCTTTTTCCCAGCCCCAGAAGATAGTCTCCCTTCTCCCCAACTCGATGAAAGAGCTCCTACCTTGTGCTACTGTCTCAACAGAGTTTTCATCTATGGGTTCTTAATAAACATGTTTGATCCCAACAAGAGGATTGTTCCAGTTAAAGTCCTGTCAATAGGAATCATCTAAAGTGGCCAATGACCAAAGTGGAAGCCGCCTCTGAAGTGTCACTCTTGATCAGACCTCCTTTGAAAAGGTCCAGGGTCCGTGTTTCTAGGACTGCTGGGAAACCTTCCACACTCCCCTTGTTTGGAAAGCTCACTCACTCAGCAAACCTTTATGAAGCGCTCGTGAGGGCCAGGCTCCAGGCTCCTTCTGTGGGAAGGATCAGAAAACCTCTCTGCCCCTTCTCTTTCCCTCTACCCTAAGGGGTCCTGCCTAGCCATTTCAAGTGGGCTACAGGGATCCACTTCCCCTTTTGCCTAGTTTTTAAAGTTTATAAGTAACACTTTAACCCAACTTTGTAAATAAGTACAAACAACTTACTCACCCACACTTCAGTCCCCACCTCCCAGGCTTGCACTGACTGGGGTGAGATGCTGTGGGGACAGTGAGCAGTGTCTGAAGTTGTATTGCTGTTGTATCACCAATTTTCAGAAGCTGGGGATCAGGAGGGAAAGTATTCAGTGGAAGTAGCCCTCGTTATGTCCTCAGTGCCTTGGCCCCAGAAAGCTGGACATGTAGCAATAATACATCGGCCAACGAGTATGACCTTGGGCAGGTCCCTTCTTCTCTGTTTCCTCATCTGTAAAATGAAGGCCTAAAAGAGCCATTCAGTGGTTCTTAAACTGTTTCGTATCACGTATCTCTTTGGCAGTTTGGCAGAGCCTTTCTTAGAATGATGTTTTTAAATGCATAAAATAACATACTAGGAAACCAGTTCTCTTGCAATATAGTTCTAGACCCCAGGTTAAGAACCTTAGAAGATCTCTTGAAGCCCTTTCCAATGCTAGGAGTCCGTGATTCTGACCTAGACCTATTCTCAAAACTTGACAGAACAGACCCTTACTGTTGTTATTTCAGTGTCAAGGCTGCAAAAGCAGGGAGTTTTCTGTTGCCACATTAACTGGGGAGGACAAGGACTTCCTGACACAGTTTATGAGCTGCAGGCCATTCATTCTCTTGGGCATTATAGTGGTGTGGTAGAAAGAACCTTGGATATTGAATCAGGAAACTTCTGCCTTGAGTCCTGCACCACCAATTCCTTAATTGTATAATGTAGGACGATTTATTTTATCTCTCTGATTCTGTTCCCTCCTTTGTAAAATGGGAATGATAATATTTTAACTACTTACCAGTCAGGATTGTCGTGACAAAAGTTCTTTGTAAATGTGAATTCTTATTATTGCCAGTTATATAATACTGGAACGTTAGTGCTAGAAGGGAGCCTTGGAGCTCATTGAGTGAAATCCTTCTGAGAAATATTATCCTTTGTTGTTTGGAGTGATTATTTGCCCAAGAGGCAGAATAAGAGGAGTAGAGGGAAGGACTTAGAAGCTAAAACTATCTCTTTTACTGTCTTGTGGTGATGCTTGAAATTCCACCATTAGAAAGTAATACTTTGGAAACCAAAACTGTTCAGCAGAAGATCACTAACAAACTTCCCTCCTGTGTTTGCATAGGGGTCTAATGCTCTATTTCTCCCTTTATGAAGAAAAACACCTCAGGGTGCTCTTTTCCCAGTAACTGCTACAGACAACTGGCCTTTCTCGGACCTACAGTGACATCTAAGCTTGAACTTCATCTTTTGTTTCTCCCAAACTGCTGACGGGAAAAGGGTGAAAGAACAAAGCTTGGTGACTTGTGCACATAGTGCAGCTTGAATAGGAGAATATGATTCTAAAAAGGGAGATGTTTCTGCTAGGGTGAAGGCAATGTGCTTCTTTAAAATGTACAGCGAACACATCTGCACAGAGAAAAAAGAAGGGGAAAAATGCAAGCTTTGTTATTTTTACTCTTTGGTGGTTGGGGCCATCTGTGCAGGTTTAAGCTTGTCTGGAGAAAATTGGGATTTGTAGAAGAAATTCAAATTTATGATTACTTTCCATGCTGTCATTATGAAAAGAATTTTTACAGGATTTGGGGAGGCAATTCTGGTATTTTTACAGCACTTGTGCCAAATTCCAACAGCTGTTCTGGGTGTGCATGGATGTGACGCCTTCTACCAGGGTAGCACCATGCGCTGAATCGATATTCTTTCTCTCAGCACTTTGACTTCTGGGGTCTGTTCACATCCAGTTGGTGGGGAGGAGGTCCACATTCCTTGTACTTTCTGTGAGTCACCCCCTGCCTGTTAGGATCCCTAGGAAGAAGGTAACCCTTCCTGCCATTACAAATTATGTGAGACAATACTATATACCTTTGTCTTATCTATGTAAGGGGCAGGGGCCATCTCCAGTTGTCTTGATCTCTCTCTTGCCACTGGACAAAGATGGCTCCAGAGGAGAAGTGAGACTGGTGACTTTGCACAGCCCTGCCTCACTTAAAGCCAATTTACTTGCTGGTCATGGCATCCCTTCCTGATGTGGTCCTCCTCGAGAACAAAAGACAGACAACACCAATCTATGTAAGGAGTATATTTTGGATGTTGAAATGCTGAGAGAGATTCACTCACAGAATTCTAGAGCTAAAAGGTCATTTAGTCATTCTGTAGATGAGGAAACCATAGAAGACAACAGAGAGGTGATTTGCCCAAGGTCACACACCTCGCAAAGGTCATAAATAACTAGAACACAAAGTCTGGTCTTTTGACTCTTGGTGGGCTGTTCCTTCCACTGTAGTACATTGACACAGCATGGAACTGACACTGTGCTGAGATGGTGAATGTGGGCTTTTAGCAGTGTTATACTCAGGTAAAAGGGGTAAGAGAAAGAGAGAGCTGGATTATAGCTCTGGGATTCATTTATTCAGCAAACCTTAATTAAATACCCACTACAGTGCTCCAAGGAGATACAAGGATAAGTAAGGCAGAACTGGGATCTCTCCACTAATCAACCTGCAGGCCTTTATTAAGTACTAACCAGGAACTGAACACTCTTCTAGGTGCATGGGATACCAATACAAAGAATGAAGCAGCCCTTACTCAAAAATATCTTATATTCTAATGAAGAGAGAGAACAAATACATATGCAAAATACATATTACATACAAATACACATTAGCAAAAGGTAAACAGACACAATGAAAACCTTAAAAATATAGAAATAATCCAATGCAGTGGTTCTCAACCTTCCTAATGCCACGACCCTTTAATACAGTTCCTCATATATTGTGGTGACCCCCAACCATAAAATTATTTTCGTTGCTACTTCATAAGTGTAATTTTGCTACTGTTATGAACTGTAATGTAAATATCTGATATGCAGGATGTATTTAAATTGTTACAAATTGACCATAACCCACAGGTTGAGAACCGCTGATAACGAATGTGGCCACCTCAAAATCACACAAGCACAAGTGGAAAAATCCCTCTTAATTCCAGTTTTGGTTCCAGCTTCCCCAGTCTCCCCTATCACTCCAGAATGAATATAAAGAGAATAAATACAATTAAATATGAAGTAGAGAAAATACAAGATAGGGAGAGAGGATGAGCATTCACAGTTGGGAGAGATCAGGAAAAGTTTCCCATAAAAGGTGGTGCTTGAGCTTCATCGTGAAGGAAGAAAGGAATCCTATGGGGCAGAGAATTCTATGACAAGAGAATGTTTCCAGGTATGGAAACAGCCTGTTCAGAGAGGCAGGGAGAGAGAAAGCATGCTGTATGAGTAGTGGATGGGAAGCCAGGGTAACTAGGTGATAGAGTGTGGGGGAGATAGTGATGTACAACGAGACTGAAGCTTGGGCCATGCTTGGGAAAGGCTTTAATAAAGGACTTTGTGTCTTATCTTAGAGACGATAGGGAGCCACTGGAATTGATTTGTATAGGGGAGTGACAGGGTCAGAATTGCCCTTAAGAAAAACTACTTTGGCAGCTATGTGGAAGATGGACTGGAGCAGTGAGAGACTTGAGGAAGAAACCAGTAACCTGTGTCAGGGGACTGCTGATTTGAGTCCTACCTTATGAGTCAATATATTCAAAGGAGGCAGATAGGCCTCTTGGCTAAAAGTAGCAACCCTTCTGCCTGTCATTCTGCTATTATAGCTTCATTGTAGGATTGGGATGGGGAAGAGAGATTAAAGATTTTTTTTTACCTTCTCAGAGACCTCTGTGAAAATACAAATAGTGAAAAAGTCCTACCTTAGGGCGGGAGTCCTTAATCTTTTTTTTTTCGTCATGGATACCTTTGGCATAGGGTGAGGTCTATGGACCCCTTCTTAGATAATGTTTTTAAATGTATAAAATTAAATACAAAAAATTACAAAGAGAACCAATTATATTGAAATACAGTTATCAAAATATTTTTAAAAGAAAAAAACAAGTTCATGGACTGTAGGATAAGAACCCCTGCCTTAAGCTGATATTTTTGTTATTAGCTAAATGCTTTAGTAGGGATTCGCAGCCAACTAAAAGGAAAAGTGGGACAAGAATAGTAGAGCTAGAAAGGAGGAATGGTGTCAATAATTCCTGGGGGAGAGAAAAGAAGGAGGAAAGAAGGAAGGGATGGGAGAGAGGGTAAGGAGGGTCCAACAAACTTTGCTGACTTCACCATTTTGCCAAACTCTGGCCCGTTTTCCTTTCCAACTGTATGTGAACCACTGAATGTGATTTAATCACTATCTGCTGAGTATTCCCAGAGTAGATGAGTAAATCTTGGTCCCTTCCCATCACTGAGCTCAACGCTATATAGGTCATTCCTTTTGGAGTCCAATGTTCATTATTTCTACTTTCAAGAGCAGTGGGAAAACAAAGGACATCTTGCACTTTATCAGAATAAATTTCCCCCAACCTAACTAAGTTTGGAATGGCTGGATCCCGGCAGAATTTCTAGTGTTTGGTCTCCAGGGTACTGTGAGATTGGGAGAGGAAGCATCCCCATGTTTTAAAGTGGACTTAGTTTCACTGTTGGGTTATGAAAGGGTGAAAGTTCATGGTGACCTCAGTATGGCCTTCCACCTGCAAGCTGGAGGCCCACTCTGCTGTTCAGGAAGAAGCCCAGGAATGACATTCACTTGGGAGCTGAGGGCTGAGAGCCTGGGAAGGAGCTGACTTAGTAATAACCCTTGGCTAACATGTGGTCCAAGTAGAAGAGCAATCCAGATGGGAAGTTAAGCCAACAGAATGGGATGTGTTGGGTTTGGTTTTTCTCTTCCCTTCTTCCTTTGAGGAAACTTCTAACCATCTGGCCTGTATTTGGTGTCACTGGAAAATATTTTCTCAAATTCTGTCAGATTGATGGAAAAAATTGAGAAATGAGAAGACAAATTGCAGCTGAAGGAGATGTGTTTACAGATTTCAGAAAGCGATTTTCAGTACTTTTCGTTTTAATGATGTCCAGAACAGCTGAAAAGAATGTGAAGGCTGTAAGAGAAGATAGACATGGTCGTCAATAAGAAATTCAAGGGAACACAAAAGACAGGCTGGGTGGGTTTTATTAATTATATTTCTTTTATCCATGTAACAATGGCATGTCAGTAATTGACACAGAATATACTAACTGATGCTAATGATTTTATCCTTTTGTTTCCTTTTTTTTTTTTAAAGCTGGTTTAGCCTCCTCAGGCCAATTCTGCCCAAGAAGTTTAAACTAGACATGGTTTTGAAGCCACTAGTGCTTGGTGAATTTCTCCCATTTCTTCTACCTTCTCCCCCTCTTGCTAACAAAGCACAGTTAACAGCCCTGCCTTCCAAATCCATTAGCATCACTTCAGTGTCAGCATGCACCATTCCTGGGGGGAAGGGAACCACCAGTTTCACCCACCCTCCATTTCCCCCTCTCTCCCCAATCCCAGCTGCAACTTGCTGTCTTTGTAGAATTGAGCTACCTAAAGCAAACCACCCCCTCACCAAGGAAACTTGCTTTCTCAGCCTCAGGGGAAACATGATCCTTCTGTGAGCGAACATGTTTCTTAAGGGAAAATTCCTGCCTCTCCCTTCTGTTCAGCATCATTGTCACTTATTGGCTTGGTATTTGGAGAACATTTTTCCCTTTGCCAACTCCCTCACCTCAGATTCTTTGTTAGAACTCTTATTTCTTTGGTGACAAGTGACAAAGTCTCTAGTTTACTACTTAAAAAAAAAAACCAAGGTACAGATGTCTGTAAGTGTCCACTAAATGGGCTCCATGAGACTATTTATTCAACAAACACAATTAAGTGCCAACTGTGTGCAGAACATGGTGCTAAGTAAAGGGGAGATACAAAGTTCAGATGAGACCTGGGTCCCTCCCCTTGAGACAACCTAGTGTTTAGTAGGGAGATAGGACACACACAAATAATGGAGCCTGAAGGGACTTCAGAGGTCGTTGAGTCCCGTTATTATACAGAATCACATAACAAGTACATTAGAGAGTCCAAAATAAGGTGCTCTGTGGACTTTGTGAGAGAAGGATAGAGTGACCAGAGCTTTGTTCAGTGGTGCCTGCGTTTTAGGGTATGGGCATTTCCTTTCAACCTTATAGCTTGCTGTTCTCTCTTTTTGCAACTGTCCTAGCACCTAGTCTTAGCCTACTACCCATGTCACTATGGTGTCCTTTCCCCAGGTCCTACCTACCTCTTCCCAGGGATTTTGAAGTAAGTAGCCACAGGTCACAAAACATGGACTGAGACTGGACTCAATACTGGATCTATGCTGTACCCGCAGCCCATCCCAGCTGAATCTGTAATATAATTCCTTAGTTATACCTTTTGAGTACAATGCTGGGCAAAAATATTGAATTGGATCATAGAATTTGGAGTCAGATACAAGCTTTGCTGTTTACTATTCATGTAACCATGAATAAGTCACTTAACCTCAATGGATCTCAGGTTGTTTCTTCATCTTCAAAATAAGAATATTAGGCTAGAATACTTCTAAGGTCCCTTCTAGTTCTAAATCTATGAATGAATAAAATGTCCTTTGGACTATTCCATTGTCCCTGATGGCTTATGATATAGACTTCAAAGTTTAATCATCTAAAGTTTCCCTGAATAATATGCAGTTCTAGACCCATATCACATGGTCATTTTGAGCAACCTTCAAACAGTCCACTCTGGCCTTCCCTGTAGATAGATGTTCAGTATGATGATGTTCAGAAGTTCAGAGTAAGGGGGCGGAGCCAAGATGGCGGCGTAGCAGCAGCAACATATCGCAGCTCTCACATAGCCACCCCAAAATACCCATAAAATAGGACTCTAAATCAATCCTAGAACTCCAAAAAGCACACAAAGATACTTCCCACTAAAGTCAGCTCGGCTATGAGGAACCATATCAGCACTGCGAAACCAGCCTGGCCTGAAGCCGCTGCTGAGCCCCAGGGCGGCCAGACGAGAGGAGCAGTGAGCGGATAAGCGGCAGCTACGAGCAGTGTTGAGAACTAGGTCAATGAAGCTTGTGAGGTCTTGGGCGAAAAACAGTCCAGCCAAAAGGCCTCCAGAGCGGAAAAGCGAAAGGCAGAGGTTTTGCACCCGCCTCCACGTTGCACCTTCCTGCCCGCGGCCTGCAGACAGCAGGGGGACTAAGCGATTGTTCTGAGGTCAGTGCTCTCGCATTGAGCGGCCTGGATCCAGATCGCCGTCTTGGGCCTTAGTCCTGGAGTCTTCACTATCCAGTCAGCCGGAAGTAAGTAGGAAGGGTCCCAGCACCTTCCTGAGAGCTATGGCAGCTGGGAGGACCCCAGTGATTTGGGACAGAGCTTTCTCTTCTGGAAGCAGAGCCCCGCAGAGATTTAAAAAAAAATCACAGACTGAACAACCATGAGTAAGAATAAGCATAAGAAT
>JAQQSU010003772.1:0-14271 GCA_028627135.1 Pseudochirops cupreus | reverse complement strand
AAAAAATCCTTTCTTCTAATTCAGCATCTACTTTGATCTTTGCTCTAAACAGTAGATAATCTGATTAACTGAAGAGACATTTGATTTCAGGGGAAAAAACAAACAAACTAACTAAAAACAAAAACAAAAAACAAAACCTTATCTGCAACCAGTAGTTTTCTGACTATTAACACAGTCAATTTCATAGTCAGTTGGATTTGTATTTTGGTTGTTATTTTATTGAAGTCCCTGAAAAACAAAATCTTTTTACTTAGTCTGGAGGATCTTGTTAAGCTCTTCATTGAGTGCCTCTAATTTTTAATCTTCTGCAATGAACTGGTACATAAGGAACAATTATGCTGGTGTTGGCTAATTGGTTAATGCTCATTGTCAGTCTTCCAAGGTTAGATGATCAGTCATTCCTTGAAATGATTTTTGTTGTTGTTGTCGCTTTTGAGGAAACAACAATATGAAATGCCAAATCGCAATACATCATAGATAATTGGGGTTTAGATTTGGAAGAGATTAAGCTATCACCCTGTCCAACTCTCTCGTTTTACAGATGAGAGAATCAATGCTTACAGAAATTAAATAAATTATGCAAAGTGACCAAGGTAACTAGGAGCAATGATAGGACTTGGACCCTAATCCTTCCTACTCCAAATATACTGATTTTTTTTCCCATATAGCAATTTTCTATAGCAATTCTCAATTTTTAATACTACTACCACCACCCCACTCACTCTCCACTTTCTCTCCTCCTAGGCTTCTAAATATTTACCAGATTTTCTACAAATTTATGCCATATAAACATTGCCTTTCATACAGGTTCTTTCCTGATGTCCCCATTCATCCTCCAACTTCTAATGCTAGCCCGGTATTTATTTTGTATTTTTCTGCGTTATTTACATATATAAACATTGCTTCCTGCTAATAGAATTTTAGCTCCTTGAAAACAAGTGCTCTACTGCTTTTATTTTCATACTGCAATGCCTAAAACATAGCAGGAGGGGATGCCTATCAGTTAGGGCATGGCTGAACAAGTTGTGGCAAATGAATCAAAACAGAAAGAAAAATTATAGATCAATTTCTCTAATGAATATAGATGCAAGGATTTTGGAAAAAATACAAACAAGGCAATCACAGCAATATATCATAAGGATTATATACTATGATCAGGTGAGATTTATAGCAGAAATACAAGGATGGTTTGATATTAAGAAAACTACCAACATAATTGACCACATCAATAACAAAAATAACAAAAATCATATGATTGTTTCAATAGATGCTGAAAAAGCTTTTGACAAAATATAACACCCATTCCTATTAAAAGCAACAGAGAGCACAGTAATAAAGGGAGCAAACCTTAAAATAATAAGCAATATCTCTCCAAAACCATAAGCAAGAATTATCTATAATGTGAATAAGTTAGATGCCTTCCAAATACGATTCAGGGGTGAAGCAGTGATGTCCATTATCACTGCTATTATTTTATATAGTAATAAAAATGTTAGCTTTAGCAGTAAGAGAAGAAAAAAGAAATTGACGGAATAAAAATAGACTATGAGGAAACAAAATGATCACACTGCAGAAGATATCATTGCATACTTAGAGAACCATAGAAAATTAACTAAAAAAGTTCTTGATATAATTAACAACTTTAACAGAGCTACAGGATATAAGATAAATACACATTAATCATCAGCATTTCTTTATATGACCAACAGAGCCAAGCAGGAAGAGAGAGAAAGAGAAATTCCATTTAAAACAACTGTAAACAATATAAAATACTTGGGCGTCTACTGGCAAAGACAAATTCAGGAACTATATGAACACAATCACCAAATACTTTTCACACTAATAGTCAGATTTAAACAGTTGAAAAAATATCAATTACTCACAGTAAGGCCAAGCCAATGCAATAAAAGTGACAATTCTGCCTAAACTAATTTAGGTATTCAGCGCCATGACAATAAGACTACCAAATATTATTAGATAAAGCTAGAAAAAAAATAACAGAATTGATCTGGAAGAATAAAAAGTCAAGACTATCAAGAGAATTAATGAAAAGAAAAATACAAGAGAAACCGGCCTAGCAATAGCAGATCTCAAACTATATTATAAAGCAGTAATCATTGAAACTATTTGATGCTGGCTAAGAAAAAGAATGGTGGATCAGTGGAAAAGATTAGATACCCAAGACGCGGTAGTCAATGACTATAGTAACTTAGTGTTTGATAAACCCAAAGACCCCAGTCTTTGCTTTTTTTGTTTGTTTGTTTGTTTTTTGGGTTTTTTTTTTTGCTTTTTGTAGGGCAATTGGGGTTAAGTGACTTGCCCAAGGTCACATGGCTAGTAAGTGTTAAGTGTCTGAGGCCAAATTTGAACTCAGGTCCTCCTGACTCCAGGGCCAGTGCTCTATTCACTGCATCACCTAGCTGCCCTGAGAACACAGTCTTTGGGAGAAGAATTCACAATTTTGGGAAAAAATGCTGGGAAAACTTGAAAACAATAGGGCACAAACTAGGTGTACATACACACTCTGTAAGATCAAAATGGGTGTATGGTTTAAATATAAAGGATGACACCATGAGAAAATTAGAAGAGCAAGAAATAGTCTACCTGTCAGATCTACAGAGAAGGTAAGAATTCATGACCACATGAGATACAGAGCATGACAAAAAAAATAGGGATGCTAGGTGGCACGGTGAATAGAACACTGGCCCTACAGTCAGGGGGACCTGTGTTTAAATCCAGTCTCAGACACTTAACACTTAGTAGCCATGTGACCTTGGGCAAGTCACTTATCCCCAATTGCCCTGCCTTCTCTCCTCCAAAGAGCAAAAAAGAAAAAAAATGCAAAATAGATCATTTTAATTGTATTAAAATAAAAAGCTTTTAGTGCAAACAGAATAGACAGACAGAGATAGATAGATAGATAGATAGATAGATAGATAGATAGATAGATATGAAAAAGTTTGATGATTTACAGGGACAGATGAATAACTTTTATCCATAAAAACTGGAAAAATATTAATAATCATACTTTGAAGACCTAAAATAAGATGTTGTACCACGTTGAAGACTTTAGGAGCTGCACAGCATTATTGTGCCTAAGCACATTTCCTTGTCACTTTTGTTACTAAACTGGATAGAACTAAACAAAAAGAGAAATTATGTAACTATTTGGAAACTGAGGTTTCATTTTTTTACAGGACTGCTTATACGCTAGAGTTGATTTGATGAGTTCATATGGGGTCTCTAATTGAATCTAGTGAATGATATAGGGGATACAGATGTAATTAGATACAAGAAATTGGGGCTGAAGAAGGAAGAATCTGGCAAGTTATGATTGAGGATATATTTGGAGATGAGAACAGCTGTTTGTTGGAGCACTTTGATGAGATCGACTGAAAGAGCATTCAGCTTACAGAAGGCTTCCCCCTTATGATTCCTGATTGACTGAATAAAGATTATCATTTCAGCTTTTGGTTATAAACTCCACCTAAACTAAAGAAAGATGAAATTTCTCAGAAGTAAATGTTGCCCTTTTCTACCTCACTCTGGTTTGAGCCGCTAAAGCAGATAGGGCAAATACAGGTACTGAAGTTACTGTCCTATATAGGAATAGTTGGCTAAGCAGGTGTTCCTTGCCCAAAAAAGTCAACCTGAGATGTTTTATGTGAGCCTCAGTGAGTGAATGATTGACTTGTGTAGCCATTATATCCTATGAATAGTAAACCTGATTAGCTATGTACCTCTCCACGTTAGGAACCTGCTATTTGCATAAAAAAGATAACACTTTTGAAGTGTTCCTTTAATGGTAAATGGAAGCTGAAATTTGTTGTAAATGTTGAATGTAGAATGGAGTGAAAAGTTCTTCCAAAACCTCCATTTAAAGACTGTGCACAGACTGAACATCTCATTATTTTCCACTCACCTGCACTACTTTGAACTTCTCATCATAACTCCACACAAATTACTATCCATTCCTGTGCTTTAAAAATGTTTATTGACAGACTGACTGACTGACTGACTGGATAAATGAATGAACGAATGACTGCTGACCACAGATGTAAAGGAGATTTGTCCGGTTGGAGAGTGGTGTGTACCAAGAGACGAATTAGTAGCAGGTAAATATTTTTAAGTGAATATTATTTTTTTTCACATTTTAATTTCCTTTATTATTAAAAAAATCCTTTTCCTTTACTTTTTTGACTCTGTGCTTGTGCCTTCAGCACTTTCACAATAATTTTCTGCTCCTCAATCAGGAAAGCATACTTTACCTGTCACAGACACATTTAACACATTTAACACACCGTAAGCCCTGCTGACATTTTTTTTCTTTGATAGCCTCATAAGAACTTTAGGTGACACCAAATTTGGTGCTTTTCATACCTTCTTGGTATAAAGGTAAACAACTGTGTTACCTGGGGTTCATGACAATTGAGTTTTGTTGGAAGTTGTGTTGTAGGATAGCCTACTGCAACATGTCAGACCCTGAATCATTTTTTATTTCTGTCAGGTGTGTCACTGGAAGAGCAAACCTGTATTTTCTTTTAGTAAATAATGTTTTATTTTTCTAATTACATGTAAAGATTGTTTTTCACATTCATTTTTATAAGATTTTGAGTTCTAGATTTTTCTCCCATCCGCCTTCCCTTCCTCTCTCACCAAGACAGCAAACAATCCGATACAGGTTATACATGTGCAATCATATTAAACATATTACTACATAAGTCGTGTTGTGAAAAAAGAAACAGAACAAAAGGTGAAAAATCACAAAAAATGAAAACAAATATAATAAAAATATAATGCTTCAATCTGCATTCAAACTCCATAGTTCTTTCTTTGTACATATATATATATATATATATATATATATATATATATATATATACATATATATATATATAATTTTTCATCATGAGTCTTGAGATTGTCTTGGATCATTGTATTGTTGTGAAGAGTTGGATCAATCATAGTTGATTATCATACAGTGTTTCTGTTACTATGTACAATGTTCTCCTGGTTCTGTTCACTTCACTCAGCATCAGGTTATGGAAGCCTTTCCAGGTTTCCCTGAAATCTGTTCATTCATCATTTCTTAGAGCACAATAGTATTCCATTACACTCATATACCACAACTTGTTCAGTCATTCCCCAACTAATGGGCATCCCATCAATTGCCAATATTTTACCACCACGAAAAGAGTTATATAAATATTTTTTTTTCACATGTGGGTCATTTTCCTTTTTTATGATCTCTTTTGGATACAGACCTCATAGTGGTATTGTTGGATTAAAGGGTAGTCACAGTTTGAGTGTCCTTTGGGCATAGTTCCAAATCACTCTCCAGAATGGTTGGATCAGTTCACAACTCCACCAACAGCTCATTAGTATCCCAATTTTCCCATATCCCCTCCAACATGTATCATTTTTCTTTTTTGTCATATTAGCTAATCTGATAGATCTGAGGTAGCACCTCAGAGTTGTTTTAATTTTCATTTCCCTAATCAGTAGTGATTTAAAGAATTTTTCATTAGATTTTTCATCTGAAAATTACCTGTTCCTATCTTTTGGCCATTTATCATTTGAGGAATGACTTGTATTCTTGTAAGTTTGACTCATTTCTCTACATATTTGAGAAATGAGGTCTTTATCAGAAACACTTGCTGTAAAAATTGCTTCTCATTTTCATAGCAGATAATTCTTTTACTGTGAAACAAATACTCTGAAATGTGCCAATAACATAAAAGCTGAAGGTTGAGAGTTGTAAGTTGCCTGGAGTATAGAGTTTTTCCCTTTCTTATGTGCTTTCCTGATAGGTTCCTATAAGTGTATGCCTCTTTCCTTCACAGATAATGAGTGCTTTTCTGGAAGAGTGTGAGCCAGAGTTATATGTAGACTTTGAAGTATTTCTTTTTTTCTGTTATTTTGTTTAACATATGAAAATCTATGATGTTATTATTTCTTTTGTCTTATGACCAAGATAATTGTTATATTAACAGTCTAAATGTGTCATTATTGTGAGTGGCTCATTTGTACAAATGCAGTGTTTGGCAGGTAGGTTACCTATATACACAAGGGTGAGGAACCTGTGCCCTCCAGGTCACATGTGGCCTTCTAGGTCTTCCAGTACAACCTTTTGACTGAGTCCATGTTTTACAGAACAAACCCTTTTATTAAAGGGGTTTGTTTTGCAAAATTTGGATTTAGTCAAAGGACCATACTTGAGAACCTAGAGGGCCACACATGGCCTCAAGACTACAGGTTTTCCACCCCTGCTGTAGACCATAATGTGGTATTACAATGTTAGTGGCAGCCGTGTAAATAAAAATACATAGGTGGATTCTTAAAAAGTAGAGTGTGGTAGGTGCAAGTATTTTTCTCTTTAGTAAGATTATCCCTAATATGGTAAGAAAACCTAAACCACCTGGTTTTAGGGTAGGGTAGAATGAGCTAGCCAACTCAAAGAATAAGTAGTTCTCTACATGCCATATATGAGAGGTGATATTGTGTTACAATTGTGAGGCTGACCACACAACATGCATGCTCACATATTAGCTGTAAGAAACTGGAGATACTTAGATGCTTCAACAGATACTTGATCTCATCAATTTGGATACTCATTTTATTGCTGCTTATTACACCCAACTTTGTCTCATCATTCTATTTGACTCTTGTCCATTTCCTTCTGTATATAGCCCACATGAGTTTCCACTCCACAGGTAAAGGAACGGAACTATAGATGTGTTGATATTTTGTAAGTGGAGCATTGTGTCTACCCATTAGTTAACCAACATGGCAAAATATATGGAAGGAGGAAAGAATTTCTTTTACAAGAATCAGCTTGTATAAATGACAACTAATGTATTTGTGGGATGATAATGCAAACCCACGAAGAGCATTAAATACAAAAGTTAAGTGCTTAGAAGGCAATAATATGAGGAGATCTAAGAGGAATAATACACAGAATATTGGATAGGGGTAACAGAATATGGGAGGATGCATAAACCGAAGTCAAATATGGACTTCATGATTCTCAGTTAAAACAATATCTACTACTAATGATGGTTTTTTATCAAAAAAAGGAGACACATGATTAAAACCTTGCAATGGGAAAGAATGGAAAGGCAGGGAATTCAGTAATCACTGTAGAGATAGTCCTATGGAAAACGTGTTGGGGAAGGTGAAATCAAACTTGTCTAGATTTTCTAGAAGAGTTAGGGACTGAATTGAGTTGGGAGGGTATTTATTACCACTAGATTTCCTCCATATTCTCCATTTCCTCCAATGTTCTGGTTATCAGATTGCCGACAAAGGTGTTAATGAATCAATGAGCTGCTACTTAGTACTGTCAAGAATAATCAGAATATTTAAAAGGTGGTGGGATCCTGCCTAGAAGATACTAGACTTAGAACAACTTGCCAGATTAGCCAAATGTTCCATTTAAAGTTGGGTAAAGTTGAATATGAACAACATATTCTGGGGTTAATAAATGGGGAATTATTTGCTTTACAAAAGCACTATCAAGAAAGAGCTTAGGACCATATGACTTAGAAAGACTATATTATTAGAAAGACAACATGCTATTCAACAGAAGTATTGTATAGAAGAGGCAAGGGTTAAACTCCTTTCCCTTTCCTCCCAGTTCCCCTCTCCTCCCCACCACATTCTTGTTACCCAGTCTGATCCTCATTTCTGGTTGGAGGTTTCACATTTTAAGATAGACATGAACAAGTTTTAAATTCTCTACAGAACAACATTTAATATTACAGAAATAAAAAAAGATCCTCTTAGAAAAAGAAAATTTGGGGTTGGATGTTCAGGAAATGTTGAGGTTAAGGAGGGACTTAATAGTATAAAGTGGATGGTGACAAAATGTTTTTATCTTCCCTGAGGTGGAAATGTGGAAATCAAGATGAACTAGGCTTCAAATGCAGCAAGAGAAATTCAGAGTAGACATGGGCTGCCAATATAAAAAAGAAACAAAACCATGAAATATTAGAGAAGTGGAAACAATTTAAGAAGCAGTGATTCACTTAACTAGAATGATGCCTTGACTATTTCACTAAAGACAAGAATTGAGCTACATGAATGATGTATAGCCAAATGATTTCCAAATATAACAACATTTATGTCACCAAGACATTTAATTGCTGAGAAAATTTTATTGGTCTATGTACTTTGCACAACAAAACCATTTTTGACCAAATCTAGTCATTGCTACTATGAAGATATTAGCCCAAAATATAAATTTCTAACTGAAAGTAGTTATGACAGAAGGTAGGAAAAACTTTTTTATAGAAAGTATTGAGAATAGTCTTATCTCAAAAAAGTTTATAAGTGCCCATATCTATACTTCTTTATATAACATATATGTAATTACATACAAAATATGTAATATTCTTCATATAACATATACTATATAACTATATAGTTATGGCAGCTAGATGGTGTAGTATATAGATTGCCAGACATGGAGTCAGAAAGACTCATCTGTCAAATCTGGCCTCACACACTTGCCATCTGTGTAACCCTGGGCAAGTCACTTAATCCTGCTGCTTTCAGTTTCCTCATCTGTAAAATGACCTGGAGAAGGAAATGGCAAACCAGCCCAGTATCTTTGCCAAGAAAACTCCAAATGGGGTCACAGAGACATATACAATTGAAATGACTTAAGAACAACAACATATAGATATATACAAATCAGAGAGTATTTGAAGTGACGGTGACCTCAGAGGCCACTTAGTATAATATGTGTCTGAAGATGCTACAAAATCATCCTCCTGGCAAGATTTCTGACAAATGGTCATTCAGGCTACATAAGGTTTTTAGTATTGGAGGATAGAGAACTCACTACATCTTGAAAGAGCCCATTCCTCTCTTAGCCATAACCATCAGAAAGTTTTTCCTAAATCAAGCCTAAATCTGACTTGCTGCAGCTTCCACCTGTTATTAGCAAGTCCATTGAGTGGAGGATTGATCAGAATGGGGAGTGACTTGGAGACAGAGAGGACAATTAAATAGATAGAGAAATTGATAGATAGTTGGATGGTAAATATACACAGATATATGTATATATGTATATATGTTTGTGTATGTATATATATATAACATATACACTTATATACATATATTGTAGTTTTGTAAAAATCAAAATTTTCTCTACTTCTCCCCTCTAAGATACCCTGACAGTAAAGCAAAACAGAAAATTTTAATATGCCCTTGTGATAAGATATGTATCTTCCTGGGAAAGTGATTGCTTGTCTCTAAAGATAGATTTTAAAAACCAAAATATTTTAAAGTATGTTTATGAGGTACTTCTTATAAGAAATTTATTGTGATTTCTTCTTATTTTACATTACTATTTTTCTTAAGGGTAGTAGAAAAGATGAATATTGTGATAAAATGAAGAAATGGTATCTAGGTTGGCAAGAGAAGAAAAACACAAATTTCATTTGGCCTTCTTTGGGTGTTCAGAAACTACACAGCGCAATGCCTGCTGTTCTCACTTCATGGTCCCATTTAGAGATAATTGTGTTTGTGAACAAATTAATGTTCTTTCCCAATCCTTATATCTTGGATTAGAGGAAATTGAAATTATGAATATTTTCTTTTTTTCTCTGTTATTTTTTAATTGCAAAATTATTTCACATTTACACAATCGAGGTTTTTAACTCTTAAACTGAGACTTGGAACCATATCCTGGATGGTTTTAATGTATACATAAAGTCACTTTTGCCTAATGATTGAACTTATGAGTTTGATTACTTCTCCATATTTGAGGCACATGCTTTTTGAGGAGGCACAGTACATATTTTCAGAGTTTCATCACTCAAGTCCACAGCTGGTTAATAGCAAACACCACTCATTTCCCAACTTTTAACGACTGTCGAAGAATGGTTCTGCACATCACTGAAACAGATACTCTCAAATTAAATAAATGTAGAACAGAAAACTAGCCAAATATAAACAAAGAATAAAGTGCTACAATTCTGAGCTACTGTATAATACCAGTAACAGAAAGAATATATAATTTTTTCCACCTATTTTATAATCTAAAATATTTTACAAATCAAACTTGCACCCTAAATTATATCTTTATTTCCATTATTTCAAAGACTAAAAGGGCAGCACTTTAATGAAAGGGTGAAAGCAAATATCCATTCAACAATATTTTTTTGAAGATGTAATGACCTACTTGAAATCTTTGAAAAAAGGCTTCATGGCCCCTTGTCAGGTATGTCATAGAAAGATACCTTGTATTTATTTTTTATGCATTTACATATTTTCATTTTGTCTCCAACCCTGATTGAATTAAGCTTCTTGATAGCAAGGACATTTTCACCTCCATCTTTGACTTTTCAGAACTTAGCACAGTTCACCAGAAATAGTGAGTGTTTAATAAATACTTGCTGATTCATTATTTTTAAATTATTATTTCATTAAATATTTCCCAATTATAATGTTAAAAATGTAACAATTTTTTTTTGAAATTTTGACTTCCAAATTTTCTCCTCCCCTCTTAAACTTACCCTCATTGAGAAGATAGCCATTTGATATTGATTATACCTGTAAAGTCATGCAAAGCGTATTTTTTGTACTAGCTATGTTGCAAAAGAAAATCCAAAAAAAAAGGAAACAATGAAAATAAGGAAAAATAAGTGAAAAATGTATGCTTCAACCTGCATTTATAGTTCAAAGTTCTCTCTCTGAAGGTAGATGGCATTTTCCATCATGAGTCCTTTGGAATTACCTTGGATATTGTCTTGATCAGAACAGCTAAATCTTTTATAGTTGGTCAACCTTACGATGCTGCTGTTACTAGGTACAATGTTCTCCTGCTTCTACTCATTTCACTTTACATGAGTTCACATTAGTCTTTCCATGTCTTCCTGAAACCATCCTCCTCTTCATATTCCATCACAATCATACAGCATAATTTTTTCAATCATTCCTCAATTGATAGGTAACCTCTCAATTTTCAATTCTTTTCTGCTATAAAAAGAGCTTCTATAAATATTTTTTAACAAATAAGCCCTTTCCTGTTTCCTTTGATCTCTTTGGGATACAGACCTAGTAGTATTATTTTTGGGTCAAAGGATATGTAAAGCTTTATGGCTCTTTGGGCCTAGTTCTAAATTGTTCTCCAAATGGTTGTGCTAGTTCACAACTCCACCAGCAATGAGTTAGCATACCAATTTCTCCACTTCCCCTCCAGTAATTGTCATTTTCATTCTGCATCATGTTAGCCAATATGTTAAGTATGAGACAGCATCTCAGAATTGTTTTAATTTGCTTTTTTCTAATCAGTAGTGATAGAAAACATTGTTTCATGTGACTTTTCACAACTTTGATTTCTTCTGAAATCAGCAAATCAAATTTGTGAATTTGGCTCTGTTCCCTAAATATTTGAGAAATGAGGCCTTTATGAGACAAATTTGCTATAATTTTCCCAGTTCTTTGTTTTCCTTCTAATTTTAACTGCATTAGTTCTGTTTGTGCAAAAGATTTTTAATTTCACATAATCAAAATTATCTATTTTACTTCTCACAATCTTCTCTATCCCTTGTTTGGTCCTCCCTTACCCATATTTCTGACAGGTTTTCCCCTAATTTACTTATGGTATCACCCTTTATGTCAAAACCATTTGTTCATTTTGACCTGTCTAGGTGAACTTTAAGACATTGGTCTATGCCAACTTTCTTCCATAGTACTTCCCAGTTTTTCCAGAAATTTTTGTCAAATGTTGAATTCCTGCCCCCAAACTTAGATGTTTGGGTTTATCAAACACTAAATTATTATGGTAATTCACTACTGTGTATTGTATACCTAATCTATTCCATAGAATTACCACTTCATTTCTTAGTCAACATAACATTGCTTTGATGACTACTGCTTTGTAATATAGTTTGAAATATGAAACTGCTAGGATGCATTATTGATTGATTGTTGAAGTTGGACTACATGTACCCGGAGGTTCCTTTCAGCTCTGGTATTATATGATTTATGAGTCTTATCGGCTCGCTGAGATGTAAACACTGAGGACAGAGTTTTGTTATCATATTCTTGTCCTCAGAATCTAGCACAGTTCCTTGAGTCCTTGCTACCAAATAATATGTGTTGAATTGAATTGAGTAGTAGAAGTGACTCAAGTTTCATTTTTCTTTATTTGCCTTCCTATAGTAATAACTAACGTTTATATAGCGATTACGATTTGCCAGGGACTGTGTTAAGTGCTTCACAATTATCATCCCCCAAAATTCTGGCCAAACTACTTAATATTTTATCTATCTAACCTTTGACAAAATGCCTATTCTCATGACTCGGTTTACCTTACTAGAGGTCTTCAAACAAAGGCAATATGATCACACTTTAAATATGTTTTCCTTTTTCTTTCTCTTTGATAATGGGGACAGATTTGTTGGAAGTGGAAGGGTAGATTAGCCATAACTGTGAAGGCCATTGAAACATTTTAGTAGAGAACTGAAGGATATTCAGAAGGAAGCACTAACAGGACAGCTTTGAAAGTAATATGTAATTTACTACATACTTCTTAAAAAGTAAGTAATAATCACAGCTAACATCTCTAGAGCTTCCTTTGTGCCAGATACCATGCCAAATCTTTATGATTATTATCTCACTTAAACGCACAGTAACCCAGGAGGTAGGTGCTCTTATTATCCCCATTTTACAGATGAGAAAAATGAGGCAAACAGAGATCAAATGGCTTAATTAGGGTCGCACATCCAGTAGGTGCCTGAAGCTAAATTTGGAATCAGACTTTCCTGACTGCAAGCTTAGTGTTCTGTCCACTGTGCTACCTAGGTGCCTCTGTGCCTTTTTTTTTAAATTCACTTGACTAAACTCTGTAATTGAGTATTTAGGAATCTGAAGTTGATAAAAAAGCTTATTATACTTGAAAGTACTTATCAAACCTTTAAGTGCTTTACTAACTTACCATTATTATCATTATCGAAAATCCCATAGCACTACAGACGTGGAAGCACCTTCAGTAATCATGTAGTACAAACGTATAAGTGAGCAACCTTCTCTGAGTACTCCTTACAAGATATCCAATAATTGATCATCAGGCCTTTGTTTGAAAATTTCAAGTGTGTGATTTTGTCTTCAATAAGACATTTTTAAAGTAAATATTAGCTTTTATTCTTTCATTTCTCAGGGAGAACCCATTGCTTCAAGCCAATCTGGTCTATCTTGGAGAGCTCTAATTATGAAGAATTTCTTCCATAGGGTGACCACCTATGTGTAAACAAATTATGGCATATGACTATAATAGTATATTATTGTGCCACAAGAAAAAAAACAGAGAGCTTCAGAGGAAATTGGAAAAACCTCTATGAACTCATGCAGGAAGGAACAGCACTAGGAAAACAGTTTTAACATAATAATCAATAGAAATTTAAAAAAACATTTTAGGGGGGCGGAGCTAAGATGGCAGAGAGTAAGCAGTGACTTCTCCAAGCTCCCCAAGAATTTCGTCCTTGGGAAATAAAGAGTAAATTTGAGCTGATTTAAGAGTGACAGAACCCACTGAGAGACAGAGAGTGACAGATTCCCAGCCCAGAGAAGTTCCTAATCAGGTCGGGGCAGGGAGAACGGAGCACACAGGAGTGGCTCCAGCGTGGACCTGAGAGCAGAATGCAGCAGACTGGGAAACCCCACCCAGCAGACTCACCCAGCTGGAAGCTTCTGCAGCCCTCCCACAGCCAAGGTGAGGACCAACGGAACTGGGTAGGAGGGAACGCAGGGCACATAGCAGGGTCAGCGGTTTTTCCTGCAGCTAGCAACCCGCAGCCTGGATTCTTGACGGTACGTGCCCAGACTTTCAGAAGTTGGGATGGAGGAATGAAATCAAGGGGCTCTCATCCACCTCCCTGACACACAAAAAATCAAGAGCTAAAAGCCCCACCTAGAGTACATTCTTGCATTAGGGTAAACAGCTCCAGGCTTGGAAATCACTGAGGAAGGGGGAAGGGAGATTGTACTGTACGGAGCCTAAACCCAGGTGGGTGGAGCCAGCAAGCGCTAACAACAAAAGCCCAGGTGTGCTTTAGAACCACCTGGCCAATCAGCAAACCACAGCCCCACCCTTCTACTACAGTGAGCCTGCCTGAGAAGCAGCCCAGAAAAAGAGGTGGAAACCTGAAACAGACTACCCCTGGCCTCTGGTAACTCAGGGGAAACACCGAGATTCCTGGCCCTGGCCTCAGTCCACATACTCAGAGGCCACAGCTCACTAAGTCAACAACCAAACTCCCA
>JAQQSU010003771.1:0-14272 GCA_028627135.1 Pseudochirops cupreus | reverse complement strand
CATTTCTAGCTTTAAGGCATTCTTCATGTTTATTGGAGGCCCCTGGTGGGGGTGCTCTGGCTGCGCTCTCCTCCTCCCTCTCTCTCCCATGATCTTTCTTTTCCCCAAAGAAGGAATCAAGGGTTTGGGAGCTGTTCTTACTTTGCTTCTTATGCTTATTCTTACTCATGGTTCTTCAGACAGTGATTTTTTAAAAATCTCTGTGGGGCTCTGCTTCCAGAAGGGAAAGCTCTGTCCCAAATCGCTGGGGTCCTCCCAGCTGCCTTAGCTCTCAGGAAGATGCTGGGAGTCTTCCTAAATACTTCCAGCAGACTGGATAATAAAGACTCCAAGACAGAGGCCCAAGATGGCAATCTGGATCCAGGCCGCTCAACGCAAGGGCACTGGCCTGAAAACAATCGCTAAGTCCCCCTGCTGTCTGCAAGCCGCGGGAGGGAAACTACAAAGCAGAGGTGGGTGCAAAACCTCTGCCTTTCACTTTCCCGCTCTGGAGGCCTTCCGGCCGGACTGCTTATCTCCCCCTTTCACAATTCCCACTCGCAGCTGCTGCTAATCCGCTCACCTGAGAGGCTCCTCCACTCCTCCAGTCCAGCCGCCCCCGGGGCACAGCTGTGGCTTCAGGGCAGGCTGGTTTCGGTTCACAGTGCTGATGTGGTTCCTTGTAGCTGAGCTGACTTTAGTGGGAAGTATCTTTGTGTGCGTTTTGGAGTTCTAGGATTGGTTTAGAGTCCTGTTTTATGGGTATTTTGGGGTGGCTATGTGAGAGCTGCGATATGTTGCTGCTGCTATGCCACCATCTTGGCTCCACCCCCCTCAGCCCATGTTCCTACTTTTAAAAAGGTCTGCACTTAAATGACTACACACCGATACCTGCTATTCTTTGAGATAACAGAAAAGCAAATTTCACAATTCTTGTGACCAATCTACTTTTCTTCTTTTCTAAAACAACACTGGTTTTATGTCACACCAGAAGAAGTGGAAACAAGCAATTTTTAGAGTAGTTATACCTAATAAGATGGTTGAAAAACACCTAAAAATGCAGAACCTCTAAATGCCCAAACAATGAAAGCAAATAATAGAAGTTTTCACTGTTGCTCTTTCAACCAGCCACTGTTTTCTTTTCAGCTATTCAGACAACAATGTAAGAATTAAGAGGAGACAAGACTTTACCTTTTCCTTGAATGCTTCCAGTTCTGAATCTGTAATTTTCCATGGAGTTTCTCTTTTTAATTTCTCAGCAGTTGTTAAATCTTTGCAGCTTTCATGGAGACGATACGGTTCAATCACCTCTTCAAAGAATTTCCAGCTGAAATTGGAATTATAAAGGATGCCTCACAGTAGGAAACTAACTCATTATTTCACAGATACCCTAGGTATTATGGTCCTGCTGACTCTGGAATCAGTGCTGAATGTCATGGAAATCTTTTAAGAATTATTTATGCAGGCAACATTCTGTGAACAAAGATGTATCTATCCTCTTGGCTACTTAGAAGATGGCTAAAGTTTGTTTTGTGTGTTGCCAACCTATAAAGTATTCATGTTTAATTTAAACACAAAAATGCAGGAATATCAGGTCTTTTGGTAATACAATAAATGACTTTAGTATAGATATATTAGAACATAAAGTAATTTTCCATTTGGTTATTGCATGTACTAATTGGGAAACATCCTATGAACTAACGTAGGGCATAAATTAGGTTTTAGTAAGAGTCTAAAAGGGCCTGTTTTAGCTTCCCATCCACCTGTGCATGTACTGATCATGTTACTGTGGTATGGGCATGTTGAATGAGAAAAGTATAATCCTGTGAATTTAATGTCTGTAACACCACTTTGGGGTTTTTGTAGATAATGGTGCTTGTTTATTTTTGTGTGTTCTGGTGGTAGGAGAAAACTTTTCAAATGACTAGTATTTGAGTATACTGTAGGGGCTAGGGTGGTTGGGATAGATTTTAAGACCTGAATATCTAGGAATACTTATGTATGATTAAAAGGAAAACATATTAGCAAGAGAGATACCTACTTAATAGGAGCTTTAAAGCATTTTAAAGTATTGCATATCTTATCCTTGTCTTTCATAAAAATATTAACACAAATTTATTTACCTACTCATAACAAAACAAAACTTTAAAAAGTATAATATGAAACATTAAACACCTTCAACACATTACTTCCAGCTGTCAATTTAAAAAAATCTTTTTTGGTCGTATATAATATAGTTTAATTGTAATTAATAACTTCAGAAATGAAATTTAGTAACTTTTAGAAACGAAAATTAGTATGATGCAGTAGCTGGCCTTGCCTTTGAGTTCTATTCCTACCATTGACTTGTGGGGGTAAGTCAGTCATTTAGTGGATCTTGCCTGTGGTTTTCTCATTTGTTGTCTGTCTTACCATCTTACCAATGATGGAGGCAACATGCTAAAGTGGAATGTGTGCTGAAGTTTTACTACCATTGCAATCTTGGTCAAATCATTTAACCTCTGGGGCCTCAGTTTCCTCATCCGTAAAATCAGGGCCTGTAAGGATCCATCCAGATATAAATCCATAATTCTTCAAAAATATAAAACGTTATTTAAATTAGTTTTTGTTGTCGTCGTTTTTTGTTATATAGGAACTTGCTGATTAGTTAATAGTGTCTACGAGTTCATAGGGGAATTGCTTTCTGCTGAAACTTGGCATAAGTCTAGATTGAACAGGGTAAGTTTTTTCTCAGAGCTACAAAGCAGAACAGTTCACATGTTCTTTGGGAAATGACAGGTAAAAGTGTTAACAATTCTTATATTTTTCTATTCAGTCCGGCTCCCCTGGGTTCCTTTCTAAGCCTGGTTACCCTAATTAAAGAATTTTCTAATCACTCTTTATAGTAATCTATGTATACCATGATATTCCATTGTAAGTATAATTCTTATTTAACCCAGTTTTTTGGGGGTGGGGTGGGGATTATTTGATAACCATTCCTTCCTTTCTCCCCTCCTCTGGTTTGAGGAATTCATCTACTATGCCAAGTAACAAAACTTTTACTGTAATTGCATAATTTTCCTTCTCAGGTTCCCACATCAAGATTTCTTTTCATCTTAGGTAATGCACAAGATTGTGCTGTTAACTACTCTGTCATCACTGTTCAGCTAAATTTCTCTGCTTAATTGTTTCTAATTTTCCCTGATTCTCATCTGAAGATTCTTGTCTTCTTCCTGGCTTATGACCCCCAAATTCATTCCATATTGTAAAAGAATCAAATTTAACTACCTGAATATCTCAGTTTCTCTTGGTCCAATTATTTTCTCATCCATCCATCAATCCATTCATCCATCCATCCATCCATCCATCCATCCATCCATCCATCCATCCACCCATCTGTCTGTCCGTCTGTCCATCCATCCATCTATCCATACCTCTCATAACTGGGACAAACATAAATACAGTTTCCTCCAATGCCAGAACTGTTGCTGCTTTAGTCTAAACAACAGAACAAGTAAACTGGAAACTCATCAGGGTTTAATTTCCTAAACTAGTCCAAGTTGTACTTTGTGTCTATGTTCCTGTATCTATCTATCTATATATTTGAGAATAATCTGTGACAGGTACTCTTGTCAGTCAATAACCATTCATGAAACACCTACTGTGTGCCAAGCACTGTGTTCAGTGCCCTGGAAGCACTGTGCTAAGTGCTGGCCCTGATATCAAGCCACCCAGATAAGTCATATTTTTACTGATCTTGAAGAACTCTAAAACTTTGCAGTTTCTTCAGATGGTTTGTGACCTTGTGTATGGAGGAGAGGCTTGTTCAGAGACCATTAGGCCACCTTGTTGGGGATCTTGTATGCCTGGTGGTATTTCCCAAAGAAAAATGGTCCAAGGGGATGATTCAGTCTAAAAAAGGTCCGTTTAAAACTAATAAATTCTGAGAATAATAGTACAGGATTATAACAACTGGTGGTAGCTGTGGTTGACGTCTGACAGCCTGACTTTATTGGAGTACTAGCAGCAGATTTGCCCCATTCATCTCTGTAGTATCATAGAACATCCATAGATTTCATCTGTAGATCTCATCTATCATTGTGCTTATGAATAAAATGTAGTTCTTGGAGGGAGGGAGAGAGGGAGGGGGAGGGAGAGAGAGAGAGAGAGAGAAAGAGGAGAGAAGACAGTTAAATATTCTTCTTCATTTAGATAATACTGCATGGTATCAAAGTCCCTGGAGTAGTCCTGTTTTGTGTGCGTATGTGTGTGTGTACATGTGTGCATAAGTGTGTGTGTTTTGCTGCAAAATCCCTGAGCATCTCCATTATATCCAGAGATGATGTAGAATTCTCAGAAAGTTCTCAAAACAAAGTTAACCTAAATTCACTTTAATATGAAAAATAGGTGGAATATGTTTGTGTCTCTGGGGAAGTGTTGCCAACGAAGATTACCAACAACAGGATGTTGCTGTTGAGAGATGGTTGGGAATCACCATAGCAGTGGAAACAACTTGTGATTGCTAATTGCAAACCCCCAAATTCTGGTTATAAGTGTCATTTGTCTGTCAAATTGTAACAAAAGAATATGTAATCTACTAAGGTAACAGAATAACCCTTCCTCTGCAGAGGAATATTTCCTCCATATGGAGAAGGAAAGAAAAAAGGATTCTTAAGTAAGTGCTTATCCCTAACCATTCTTTAGTCAAACATTAGTCAGCTGAATACTCAACTCAGGTCCAACCCATAGAAAAACATTTTCAATATCAAATTTTTTAAAAGTTCCGTTTTTCCCCTACACAGGCTAATGGACTCAATCTCAGTGTCATCCTTGACTCTCTCTCTCTCTCTCTCTCTCTCTCTCTCTCTCTCTATTTCTCTCTGTGTCTGTCTGTCTCTTTCTCTCTCTGTCTCTGTCTCTCTGTCTCTGTCTCTCTCTCTCTCTGTCTCTGTCTCTCTGTCTCTGTCTCTCTTTCTCTTTCTCTCTCTGTCTGTCTGTCTGTCTGTCTCTCTCTCTCTCTCTCTCTGTCTCTCTCTCTATTTCTCTCTGTGTCTGTCTGTCTCTTTCTCTCTCTCTCTCTCTCTGTTTCTGTCTCTGTCTCTCTGTTTCTTTCTCTCTGTCTCCCTCTCTTCTCTCTCTGTCTCTGTCTCTCTCTATCTCTCTCTCTTTCTGTCTCTAATTCTCCATAGTCAATCTATTACTGAGTGCTGATCATTTTGGTCCCCTTCTCTCCTCCAACACTGCTACTGCCCTGGTGCAGACTCTCATTACCTCATGTCTAGCCTATTACAACAGCCTACTGGTTGGTCTCACTGCTTCAACTCTCTCCCCAATACAGTCTATTTTCTACTAAGTTATTAAATTGATTTTCCTAAAGGGCAGGTCTGACCATGTCACACCTTCCCTCCCTATTTCAGTAACCTACAGTGGTTTCCTGTCACCTCCAGGATCAAATATAAACTCCTCTTCTTGTCATTCAATGCTCTTCACAACCTGGCCCCCTACCTTTCCAGTCTTCTTATCCTTTACTGACGTCCACATCCTGTGGGATCCAGCAACACCGGCATCTTTACTGTTCCTTACACAAGATACTGCATCTCCAGATTCCAGGCATTTTCACTGGCTGTCCCTCCTGTTTGGAATTCTATCCATACTCATCTTTGCTTCCTGGCATCCCTGAAGTTTTTCAGTTCCCACATAAAATTTTACATTCCAAAAGGAGCTTGTCCAGATTCCTCTTAATTCTAGTGCCTTCCCTCTGTTGATTATTTCTGATTTATTCTGTATTTTTTATACATTATTGTTTCCACGTTGTCTCCTCCATTTCATTGTTAGCTCCTTGAAAACAAGGTTTTGCTCATTTTTGTTTCCCTATTGCTTAGCACAGTGCCCAGCACATAGTAGGTCCTTAATATGCTTATTGAGCAGCTGACATTTCGAGTGGAGGCAGTGTGGTACAATAGAACGAAGGCTGAACACAGGACCTAAGAACAGGACCTGAGTTAGAATCTTGCCTCTGCCACTTTCATCTGTGTGACATAGGACAAATCACTTTACCTTTCTGGGTCTCAGTGTCCTCATTTTCAAAATGGGGGCCTTAAAACGTATACCTTCTAAGGTTCCTTCTAGCTGTAAACTTATGATTCTAAGACATTTGTAGTGAGGTTTCAGTCTGAGTGTTGAACAAAAGGGGTCAGGAGCCTGTGGGGCCCCTAATTCCTGGTACTACCAATTGCCTTCTGAAAAGTAGAGGTCCCACATCACACAAATCCGACATGCAGTGAGGTGAAAGAATCTATATTTTCCAAAGAATGATGGGTTGTGTGAAGACCAAGTGAGTATCAAAATGGCAGCAGCTGCCTCAGTATGCCCTATATCAGACATAGAAGATGGAAGGGCATTATAGAAGCTAGCATAGATGGCTATGTGGCTGAACTCCTGACTGCATAGAAAACTATGTCAGATAAAAGGGGTAAGGAAGCAAGAGAGTGGAAAAGACTATCGGGTGAATGAATATAGAGGCCAAAGATCCATCCTGAACAATCATTAAAAATAAGCCAACAAACCAAGGCAATCTTCAACTGCTGAAAATGCACCTGAAAATTATCATTTGGATATGAAAAGCCTCATTTCTGACCTTAATGGAACTGTAACTTTGACTTTCCCACAGGGAAAATTCAATAAGTGAAAAGCTATGGGCTCTAAACTCTGCTGGACCCCGTGGAAAATAAAAGAGAAGCAAAGAGACATTTTTCACCCTCAAAGATCTTAAACTGTATTTGGGGCACATGGGAAGCCCCTGCCTTCCAGCCAAGTGAGATGTGGGAAGCTTTGGATGGAGGGTTTGCAAAGTTGGAGTATTCATATTAAGTGCTACTTAATGTGTGAGTGGATTCCCTAACAGCGGTTCTCAACTTGTGGGTAGCGACCGCTTTGGGGGTCGAATGACCCTTTCCCAGGAGTCACAGGGGGTGCCTAAGACCATTGGAAAACACATATTTCCGATGGTCTTAGGAACCAAGACACCGCTCCTCTATCCGTCTCCAGGCGGGTCCGCCCACATGCAGATACATCCACATATGACTATTGAAGGGCCGCGGCATTAGGAAAGTTGAGAACCACTGGCCTAGGAGAACAAGAGTGTGTCTTCATAATAATCATTGAGGGTAATAGATGACATGTTTATCAGATTTCTAGATACAACAAAACTGGGATGGGGATATCTGAGAGTCTTAGTGGACTACAAGATCAGTGTTAATGAAGACTGTAATGAAGCAGCCACAATTCTAATGCTAAGGAGAACATAGTCTGTACTGGTAGACAGATGCTTAGTGTCCAGAACATAAGAAGCAACAATCCTGAGACCACAGCTAAAGTGTTGTGTTCCCTTCTGGAGACTATATTTTAGGAAGCATGTTGACCAAGTCAAGTGCCTGACGATGAGGCCAGGAAGGGGAGAGCATATCAAGATTGATTGAAGGAACTGTGGGTGCTTCGCATGGAGGATAGAAGACTTAGGGAAAACATAATTATTATCTTAAAATAATTAAAGGATTGTCTCATTGAAAAGAAAGTAGATTTGTTTTGCTTGATCCCCAAATGACAAAAGGAAGTCCAATGGGTTGGAGAGGCAGATACACACATATGGATATAGATGGTGTGTGGACCAAAGGATTTCTTAGAAGAGATCCTTCCTCCAATAATGCATATTGCGACCCATCCATGCCTGCCCTTCCTGGGTCTCTTGTCAGGATCCTCCCAAATGCCAAAGGTATTCCACCTGATGTACCTCAGGTTTTTTTCTTATTCTCTTGACATAATGTAGGTTCTAGTGGAGCATGAGTTACCTATTGCTTGCTTTGTCCTCATTCTCACTACGTGATTAGCCATTTTTTCCAGCCATGCATTTCTGTGATGGCTTCCTTTATTCCATCTGTCCTTCATAATTCCTTGTAAGTAAGGTGCTTTAACCTGCAGAGGTCCAGTATATACCTCGTCATTGCCCTTTGAGTGATACTCAATGTTACTTCTTTGGACACAGTAGTATCTATGGTTTGTTGCCATGTTATACTATCCAAATATTGGTGTTCAGGACATGGGCTGTTGTTTCAGAGAGAAGTTTGAGGTCATGCAATTTCCCAAAGGCAATTCGACCTGCTGCCCTTCTTCTGTTCAATTCAGTAGTTGGTACATTATCCATTTGCAGCGTCTGTCCATGATATATTTACTGATGAGTGGGTTCTATGGTTTATCAGTCCAATTGGACAATAGCCATTCTTGAAGACTCACACAGTTGTTTTTCCTGAGTGAATAGTTAGACTGCTATCTTTTGAGTAATCATGGATCTCATTTAGGAGGCTTTACAGTGTTTAGAGACTTGATGTAATCAGTACAATGCTATTCACAAACAGGAGCATCTGGAGGAAAAATTCCTTTCCATTTGAACTCTATTGTGCATATCCTCAGCGACAGTGGTAAATATCTTTGGCAAGCATATGTCTTGCCTGATAATTATAACCAGGGGGTCAATGAACAAAGTTATTTCTGTTTTTACCTTATTCAAGGAATCTTGAATGATGCTTATATATGCATGGAAGGCATCTTTGTTGGAAGAGAGCCTGTAAGGTAGTGTTCTGTTCCATAAAAAAAAAATGCTTTTTTTTTATACCAACAAAAGCAGTGGTATCTTATATTCTCTATACTTTTCGATCAGTGTGTGATTAAAGATATGACCTGATGTAGAATGTCATTTGAGAAAACCTGCCTAATACCTTCTATCTGGGTCACTACTCTGCAATTGGCACAATATATTCAAATATTTCTGGGAAAAAGCAATTCTCTAGGTGACTAAAAGCAGTCCAGAGGATAAAAGCAGATAAAAGCTACCAGCAAGAAGGTTAAAAGTAGTCAGCAAAGAGGTTCCCTAGGGTTTCAGAAGCTCTTTCCCAAAGTCCTAAAAACTGCTTTCATGTCTGTAGGGCTCATAGACATATCTCACATCAATTCATCTTGGGGCAAAATTAACCCAAACCTCCTCAGATCCACACCACAACCTCCTTGCTCAAAACGTCTAGGCCAGTGTTGTGGGAGTATAAGTAAAAAAAAAAAAATACACACACATATATGTATATACTTGTTAAATCTTGTACCTTTGCAGGTCCACCAATATTCTGACCCATAACACATTCTCATCCTTTATGTACGTATGCATCTTACTTTCATAAAAAACCTTGTGTAGATGGGAATAGGCAGACAGGCCAGTAATTACTGATATTTTCCACTGCCTTTTGTTGTCTCTCATCATGCTCTTGGCACCTTCTCCTTCAGCGACCTTAACAATTAATCCTTTAGTGCTCCTAAAATTATGTTGCTTTTAATCTAACCTCCTAGTGCATATTTTAATTTTCATCCGGCTTTTGCCATATATGATTTCTTCAGATCCTTTTCTTCTTTTTCATGCAACAACATATCTGACCAAATGTGGTGGTTCTGCTGTCCTGGATGATGAAAGTTTGTTATAAAAATCCTAATAAATATTCTTCATTGTTCATTTTTTGACCTTTTGCTGGTTTCATCCTTGAATGATGTTGCTTGTAATAAGGAATATGTTCCTAAAATTTAGAGTTGTTTAAAAGTAAAACATGTGGGGCATCTACATGGCACAGTTGATAGAGTGCTGGGTCTGGAGTCTTCCTGAGTTCAAATCCAGCCTCAGACACTTACTAGCTATGTGACCCTGGGTTAATCACTTCACCCTGTTTGCCTCAGTTTCCTTATCTGTAAAATGAGCCAGAGAAGGAAATGGCAAATCACTCCAGTATCTTTGCCAAGAAAACCCCAAATGGGGTCACAGAGAATTGGACATGACTGAAATGCTTGACCAATAACTACAGCAGTAAAAACATGCAGCCAGTATGAAGAGAGTGAGTTCCTCTCAGTGGAGGCCTCCTGTAAGGGATGTTGTGACAAGAAGTCCTGCTTTAGACGTGCATTGGACTAGATATCTGAGCCCTTTTAATTCAGAGATTCTATGATTCTGAGGCTTTTGAGGAAGAGCAGTAGTGATCTGTCTTGTGGCCTTGGACTGTGGAAACTGGCCTAGCCTGCAATGTTGAAATCTCATTCTGCCCATGGGATATTCTTAGTTTGTACCCCTCAGACCCTGTAGCTATTCTGGGTCCTCTAGTGTTCCTTTGGAAGTGTGTTTCCACAATAAGACAGTTTCGGAGGACTCACCCTGGGGCAATGAACACTTGATAAATGATATTTTTTTTTACCTGGCTTTTCTTTGAAAGCCTAGAGAAATCCTGCGTGGTAGATTAGTTCTGGATCTCTTTTAGGAATTCCAATCACATGGGAAAGGATTTTGGAAGTTAGGGTTGAGTTACATTCCAACAATTCACTCCTGTCTAGCTGCCTGTACTATACAGATCCTCTAAGTGAATTGACACCTCAAGGCAGCTTTGAAACTGACCCACCCATCCCAGCAGCTTCAAGCTTATTTGATTATATAAAAGAAATATACTAAGAGGAAAGGGCTTAAAGTGAATTGAAATTCATCTATTCTTCAATTAAATGAAAATTCTGAAGGCCGCCAGAGAATATTATACTAGAGTCCAGTTCATGTAGGCATGTTAATTCTATTTTCTGAAGAGAATTGCAAAAAGGTTCATTTTGATTAAGAACATGTAGTAATTGTAGAATTTATTGAAGTAAAGCATTATAGATCTTCCTGGCATAAAATGCAAATATGACAGCAGAGCAACTTGGACAATTGTATCTCAAGTAGCTTTCTTATAAAATTAAGGCATGGGCTCTGTTACAAAACCATTTGGATTGGCTGTTGGTATAGTCACAGGGAGCCAGCTCAGCATAGTGTATAGAGTTGGCCTCAGAATTAAGCTTCAAGTCTTGCTTCTTACACATACTGGCTCTGTGAGCCTGGGTAAGTCACTAGTGCCTCAGGCAACTCTCAGAAACTATGAGTGCCAGAGAAGGTGCGTATATGCTTTGGCAGAGGGAGATCCCTCACTAGCAGTTCCCCATACTGATGAAATCAAAGGTCTAGGTTTTTGCTACCCCTCTCAAAACAAACAAACAAACCAGTTGTACTAGACTCACAAATCACCAAGAATTTGGTGCTATTCTTTGATAGAGTTTTGAAATTTGAATAAAGTGACATTTTATTATTGGTCACATATACAATAGAAATTTATAAGCAGAAAGGTCATGGGTTGGAAGAGGGACAATCAGAGACTGAGGAAGCAAAGAAAAGTAGAAGTACAAAGAAAATGGAGAAGATCAGAAAATACAACAGGCGATAACCCTAGGGAATATAAATGTGCTGGGCTGTACCGGAACAGCTTACTCCAAAGTACATTTATGCTCTGTACGATGCAACAATCCATTTCTCCAAGTTGTTCATCAGTGTCCATTCCCCTCCCCCAGTTATAGATATATAATACATGGCTTGGAACAATAATATCTATCCATTGTCGTCATTGTCATCATCACCATCATCATCATCATCATCATCATCATCTATTAAGAGAAGTTTTCTGACTCTATGACCATTCTTCATGAAGAGGTGACTCAGAAAGAAATATGAAAGACAATTATGAAATGTTGGCTGAGTTTTCTTTGCAATTTTCGAGCATTCTCTTCACTGTGCAAACCTCACTGGCCATATGAAAGTAGCCTACACAACAATCTATTGGATAGCTTTGTGTTCATTATTTTTTAGGCCCCTCTTAGTTCTATGCTACCAAAAACTGACTGCAGTAAAAGCCTAACATTCTCATCCTTTGATAATGAGCATGAAAGAGAATAAGAGATTACCATGGAGGTAAATAATGAATTTTGATAAGTGCTTCATACCTTTCTTTGTTTGGTTTAATATTGATGTCACCAATGATATGGATGTCTGCAAATTTTATCCTGAATTTGCTCAAAAGTGAAGCCATCCTGAAACATAAGAAAGAACGTTTCATCACTACATATTTAACTACCGTCAATCAAACAATATTTGTGTTTGAGTTAAGATATCAAAGCAATCATGTTTCATTTCAACTTTGCTTCTCAGGCAAGCTAATTTATCTAAAAGATTTTAGTTAGTGTTTGATTTTCATTACAACACTTGATGGATATATTAAGTCTGGGCTAAAATTGCTTCACTAAAACCCCAAGAAAAAGTTGTATAGGTACAAAAACCAGAGCTAGAAAATGGGACTGGAAATGTCTAGAAAAGAAAGAACAGCAATAATTTGTTTATATTTTTTTCAACTTGGACTTTCGCATGGATCTTTGATTTCATCAGTGTACATACTCCTTCCACTTGTACATATTGTAGTCCCTCCGTCACTTTTCATTCTGTGCAAAAAAATTATGTGCATCTGCACAAATCTCCCAGAGAAAATCTACTCAATATACTAAAGCCTTTCTTTGATGCTTTTGGTAGTTGATGAATACCAGGGGAATGCTCTAATAATATATCTATTATTTATACTTTTGCTATATGATGGGGCTCACTCCATTTCCTGGACACTCTTGATGCTGCTTTTTATGCCATGTTTTGCATGCAAGTCAACATTGGTATTGTACTGTAATCTACTTATACCTGATATGCCTTTATTCATTGTCTTTTGGGTCACCTAAAATTCCAGTTCTTCTAAGATAATGGTGCTTCATGATTATCAGGTATGTAGCACCACAGGGAGAATAATAGTGATAATCATATATGTGTACACCTCCATCTTTTTAAGAATACAATTACTCAGCTGCAATACCAAGTCCTGATGGTGTTATTGGATTAGTCAGTTGCATGTATAAAACTGAAACCATCACTTGTATTTTCTTCTCTATCAAGCAAATGTAGGCATAACTTTAGGAGTCTGTCTCTTTTAAATAACTAGTTAGATAAAACCAAATAAACATTCAATAAAGTAATGATATTCCCATTCAAACCTGCCAACACTGGAGAGGGTGTTGTTTTTAAAGCATTTAACTCTTCCAGTGAGAGAAATATGGTGATTAAAAAAACAAAACTGATGTATTCACCAGTTGCCTGGAATAGTGAATTATGGGAAAGAAAGTAAATCTGAACTCTGTCAGAATGGTTTTATTTTTATTTCAATTGTACCTGAAAGGTTCTTAGAGATTTTAATAGGAGCTGTTAAATAGTATTAACTCTAAGCCCACACATATTTTAAATGACAGAAATTGCCAATACGCACGCTATTTTTTCTTCTTCAATACGGTTTATCTTGCCTCCAACATAAATCCTTAATTTGCAGTCTTTCCATTTTTTTCTGAGAGTCAGGATATAGGGGATTAGGAGTGTTAACCCTGGAGGGGAAAAAGTTTATTATGACTCTGTAAGATGAATGAGTATGTGTAAAGTGAACGAGAACATCTCAATTTCTTTAGCCCTATATTTATAGCGCTTAATTTTTTAAAACTTTTTTAAAAACTCTTTTATACCTCATCTACTACTGTTATCATATGTTTCCCATATATTCTGCTAAATTTATCAATAGAGAAATCCTGCTCCCTGCTGTACTTTTTAGCATTACTTACCTCCATCATCAAACAACCACCAAACATCAATGGTGCCTTTGCCTTGCTTCTTTTTAAACTGAGTGCTGGCTTCTACCAGTCTGTGATTGAACTCTCCCACATGCATTGATTGGATTGTGCTAATGCCACTATCTGAAATGAAAAAATAAAAATTTGAATATGGTAACAAAATAACATTCCAATAAATCATTTGACTAAAACAGAAGGTGTCTAATGATTTTCCCCCCTTGTGGTGGGAAGGGTTAAATTTTGAAAAATTGGGTAGATAAATAATAGATTCTGTGTTTTCTCTTTTTCTCTATTTCCATAATGATTACTATCACTTTTTACTTTTGAATGAAGATTTAGGACTGGTCTAAGAATTACAAATTTTATTATTGGAGGTCTTTGTGTGTTTTTCAGTCCTTGGTCCTCTGTCTCAAAGGGAAATTGCTGTTTAGTCATGTGGCAATTCTAACAACATGACCAGTTTATATTGAGTAGTTTAGAAACCCCAAACAACCACAAAACTCCCAAGACAATTTCCAAATTACAGTTGTAAATTTACTTGAGATTTCTAATCTTTCCGATTTACCTAAAAATAAAAATATTTTTTTTCTTTTTTTTTCTTTTTTTTTTATTAAATTCTTTATTAAATTTTTTTGAGTTACATCTTTTCTCCCCATCTTTCCCCCGCCCACCACCCCAAAACAGCCATCCCAGTATTTCCCCCCTCCCCCAGTCTATTCTCTCCTATGTC
>JAQQSU010003770.1:0-14272 GCA_028627135.1 Pseudochirops cupreus | reverse complement strand
CCTGTATTTGATTGCTTGTCCTTCCAGTGGGGATGGGTGGTGGGGGAGGAGGAGAAAGAATCTGGAGTTCCATAATCAAATGTTATGAATGTGTATCTATCTATCTATCTTTGTATGTATATATATATGTGTGTGTGTGTGTGTGTGTGTGTATGTGTGTATATATATATATATGCAATTCTTATTATTATTATTGACTACATCCAACTGGAACTTGAGATACACAGGCACTGCAGTTGGGAGATCCATCCTGCCCTACCAAAAAGTGACATAGGAGAGAATAGACTGGGGGAGGGGGGAAATACTGGGATGGCCGTTTTGGGGTGGTGGGCGGGGGAAAGACGGGGAGAAAAGATGTAACTCAAATAAATTTAATAAAGAATCTCATATTTAAAAAAAAGAATCTAGAATTTAAAGTTCTAAAATCAAATGTTAAATATATATATATATATTTATATGTATGTACACACACACACACACGCACAGACACACACACACATATATAATTATCATTATTATCATTTACATGGAACTGAGAAATAAGATATACAAGCACTGGGGTAGGGAGATCCACCTTGTCCTACTTGAAAGTCAGAGGGGTGATGGGGCAGGATCTAGGAGAGAGCAGATTGAGGGAGGGGGTCTACAGTGGGATCCCTGTTTTGGGGTGGTGGGTAGGGGAAAGATGGAGAGAAAATTTGTAACTCAAAATCTCATGTAAATGAAAGATGTAAACTAAAAATAAACAAAATTTAAAAAAAAACAAACTACCACCCACCAAATTCAAACAGAAAGATAGAAAAAAGCTAGCACAAGTCCCAGGCTAGTAAAATGAATAAACACACACACATACATACACACATGTATATACGTATACACATACAAATACACATATATTGTTTTCTTTTGATCATTCCCCAAACCCCCATACCAGTTTAAGTTTTCTAAAATTCCTTATAAATCGTTGATTGTTATATGAACATCCAAAATCAGTTATGAGCATTGCAGCCAAGACTGGGCTGTCAAGGCCTTTTTAATAATGATAATACTCCTTGATTGGAATATGGTAAAATAACAACCACAAAAAGACACAAGGATATCATCCCCTACATCTGTTCCACATTCAAAGATAAATTTTCCTTATCTACAAGCAATAGAATCACTGATAATTTATTATATTTTTTTACTAATAATTTTAAAAACTTTGTTATCTATAAATAAGTAGATAAATTTTCTACAACAATTTCAAAAGGGAAATAAAATGCTAATTATATACATAGTAAAGTAAAACAAATTTCTACATGTACTACAACTAAATTGCATGTCTCATTCTGCATCTTGAAACCATTGTTTCTCTCTAAGGAGATGTACATCATTCTTTATGATTAGCTCTCCAAAATTATGATTGGTTACTGTATTGAATAAAATACAGCATATGAATGAATAAAGGGATACTTTGGGGGCAAAAAAATAATGAAAGATACAGTTTCAGAGTGTTGGAAGACTTGTCAGAACTAATGTAGCAAAGTGAACAGAACCAAGGGAACAATTCATATGATATTCTTTCAATAACACCAGATGATTAGCCAAAACCTTTCCGGTTTTGTGACTTTGGGCTTTAAAATATAGCATATTGTAATTTAAGAAATTTCCCTTCTACATATCTTGTAAAGATTGGATAGCACTTGAAGAAACTTGGTGCAATCCGTAAAATGTTGTTCATGTACTAGGAAAAGCCTAGGTTAAAGTTTTATATCCGATACTAGATCTGTGATACAGAACAAGCCATTTGATCTCTTTTAGCCTGTTTTCTCTTTGTAAAATAGTAATAAAATGTCTTTATTCCCTATTTCGTAAGGTTGAGGGGAGACCTAAGTGAGAGGTAACTCTTGTTGGGTAACCTGCTTTTTATTTTATATAGTGTTTTAAATACATACATATATATACACACATACACATATATACATACATACATACATATATACACATACATACAATATATTTCATACACACACATATATATTTTCATACAAACATATACACACGTATATATATGTGTGTGTGTGTATGTATTTCATATACTGAGGTCTGGAGACAGAGAAATGTAACTACAGAGTGGTATTTACTCAGGTACTTAAAAGGCTTGAATTCAGAGTTACTTTTTTTATAATCCTTGGCATGGGTATTTATTTTATTTTTTACTTATTTCATAATTATTTTTCTCAAATTACATGTAAATTTTTTAACATTCATTTTTAAAGAGTTTCCAGTTCTCTATCTACCTCCCTCCCCACCCCCATCATTAAGAAGGCAGACAATTTGAAATTTGTTATATATATATATAATCATGCAAAACATGTTTCCATGTTAGCCATATTGTGAAAGAAAACAGATACCCCGCCCCCCCCCCCCACCAAAGGGAAAAAAACAAACAAACAAAAGAGAAAAAAATGTGTTTTCAGACACCATCAATTCTTTCTCTGGGGATGGATAGCATTTTTCATCATAAGTCTTTCAAATTTTAGATGACTGTATTGCTGAGAGTAGCTGAGTCATTAGTTAGTCATCCTATAATATTACCATTACTTTGTACAGAATACATTTCACTTTGCATCAACTCATGTATGTCTTTCAGGTTTTCCTGAGAGCATCCTGCTCATCATTTCTTACAGAAAAATAGCATTCCATTACAATCACATAGGACAATTTGTTTAGCCATTCCCCAGTTGAATGGGCATCCCCTTGATTTCCAGTTCTTTGCAACCAGAAAAGAATTGCTATAAATATTTTTGTACATATAGGTCCTTTTCCCTTTTAAAAATCTTTTTTTGGATACAAACCTAGAAGCAGCACTGCTAGATCAAAGGGTATGCATGTTTTATATTCCTTTGGGCATAGTTTCAAATTACTCTATAGAATAGTTGAATCAGTTCACAACTCCAACAACAGTGGTGTCTCATTTTTCCCACATTCCCTCCAACACTAGTCACTGTCCTTTTCTGTCATATTAGCCAGTCTAAGAAGTATGAGGTAGTATCTCAAAATTGTTTTAATTTGCATTTCTCCAATTTTCCATTTAATTTTAATTTCTCCACTCAATAGTTATTTAGAACATTTTCCCTACATTTATATGACTACATATATAGCTTTAATTACTTCATTTGAATACTGTTCATATCCTTTGATCATTTACCAATTAGGGAATGGCTCTTTTTTTGTTATAAATTTTCTCAATTCACATTTGAGAAATGAGGTCTTCATCAGAGAAATCTGGTTCATTTTTTCCCCCACACTGAGGATCACCCTCCAACATATTTCCATTTCCAAGGTATTGACTCATTTTTCACTATTTTATTGCATCACTCTTATTTCTCTTCCCAATTTTTTCTTTCCTCTTATTTGAGTTTCAGAATCATTTTAGAGTTCTCCCATGGCCTGAGACCAATTCATATTTTTCTTAGAGTTGTTGGATTTTGGAGCTTGAACTTTTTGATATTCTTTTGAGTATGTTTTGATCTTCCTTGTCACCATAGTAACTTTCTATGGTCAGAATTTTTTCTGTTGTTTATTCATTTTTTCTAGTCTATTTCTTGACTTTTAACTCTTTGTTAAAGTGAGGCTCTGCTTCCAGGGTGTAGGGCACACTGACCCAAGCTTCAGCGGTTTTGTGCAGGTGTTTTCAGAGATACTTCTATCTCCCTATAAATTTTCAGCTCTTCCAAGGTGGTATGATCTAAGGAGAGGTATTTACTATTTTCCTAGCCTGTGCTCTGGCCTGTGGGTGACAACAAGCATTCTTTTTTTTTTCTCCCCTGGAGCTATGATGAGGTTACCTGCTTTACTCCAGCTTCAAGCTCTGGTGTGCTAGTGTTCCTTCTCACTCTGAGAATGCCACCCAGGACTGTGACCTAGATTTGAGTATGTGAAAAGCTACAGAGTTCTCCCCATAGTGCCAGCAATCTCCTTCTGATCAGGTGTTTTACCCCCTTCTGTGAACTGAGAGTTCTGGAAGCAGACCCTGTTGTTGCTGATTCCATTCAGTGGCTCCCAGAGCTTTCTCCTGGTTTGCTGTGACTGCAGCTATGCTAGCCTGTGCTATATTCTCACTCAGGTGTGAGAGACTTTTCCTGATGACCTTCTAAGTTGTCTTTGGATGGAAAATTATTTTGCCCTGTCCTTTTGTACAATTCCTGCCACTCCAGGAATTGTTTATGGCATAATTTAAAGGAGTTTGGAGGAGTTTTGGGGAGATCTCAGACAAATCCCTGTCTTTTCTCCACCATCTTGGCTCCACCATCAGCTTTTATTTTTAAAATGCAGTATTTTATATCACTATCTCCTGGGTTTGCCGTCTTTATAATTAATGAGTCCTTCTTGGTAACTTAATCAGACACAGATATTTTACCATGTGGGAAACTTGGGCTAAAATTTGGGTCCAGTCCATGAAAGTAATAGTTAGCTGAATTTTTCTCAGTTTCCTCAATTAAAATTTAAAACTTTTGGATAAAATAAGAATGCAGCTGGAGTCTTCAGAGACAGACATATTAGCAAGTTTTGTTCTCATGGTGTGCAAATAATAGTACCAATAATTGCTACTGACCACATGAGGATAAGGTGAGGTAGAGTGGCATGAGATGATTTTCCCTTTTCCATGTGGCATTAATATCGAGATTGCAGGCTAATAAAGACCTTAGGGTATAGCCATCTACCCTTTCCTTGTAAGAATAAAAAGGCATGGCATACAAAAGTTTGTGAGGAATTGAAAATTCAACTTTGCTATATATTCAACCACATCAGAGCTTATTGCTATACTTTATTTTTGGTCTCATTGTTATAAATCAATTTTAGCCAATATGACTGAATTCTTTGGAAATTGCATTGAGAAAAGAATCAAGATTGGAATACAAGTCAGGTTGGGGCATGAACCAAGAAAATAATGGGTTATTATTAGGATATTCTATCTCCTGAGAAATAAAGATAGAGTATTTGAAAGCAATAGGATTGTATAAAGGTTTAGAGACAGTGAAAGGTAAGAAGAGAACTGGCATAACTTAGACTTTATGAGTCACATGGTATGCCTCTTCATTCACAAAGAAACAGTCCCGGGCCCCAAGGACACCCTAGGTATTTCATTAGGGTTTGACTCAAGCAGCCAAAGGAATATAAGTATAAATTATTTGGTAAATTGTGAAGTCATATATAATTATTAGTTATTCTCAATATGGTAATGGTTATTCATAGTCATTGTGAAATTTGGTTGTTGAGATGAATGACCAGCTCACTAAACCCTCTGTAATGGTCTGCATTCAAGAGCATAAAATTTAAAGAAAAACCACTCTGATCTTCCCCAGTCAATGCTAATTCCTTAGATATTTAATATTTTACTTGCCTTTTAATAAAATACATACATATATTATGTATATACACATATATTTATGTATATGTGTATATACACATGTATATGCTATATGTGTTCACATGCACAAATATATATTTGTATATACATACACATATATACATTCACATACACACACATATAATTTCTACCATCACCCCCAGAGAGTTATTCAGTCCCCATATATATGTTCCAGGTTTAACTCTGTTCTCTGTCATGCAGTGAATACATTGATCCTGTTGAGCAGTGTCCATGCTAATACATGCACACACATATATAAATATGGAGAGAGAGAGAGAGAGAGAGAGAGAGAGAGAGGGAGAGAGAGATGTCATTCTTAAAACCACAGAATGTGAGCATTTGATAGAAAAGAGATCAGAGGTCTTCTAGTTCAATGCGTTCCTGAGAAGGAATCTGTTTTATGGAAAACCATACTTTTGATGGAGGTTTCTTTGACATGTCAAACTGAATATATTCTCTAATGTTGATTACGTGGAAAATGCAAGGTCCAGGTGTTCAGATCTGCTTTGTTGCTAAAAAAAAAAAAAATAAAATAAAAATAAAAAAGCAAATTTCTGAGCTATTGTTGTCTAATCACTGGTTTTCTCCTGTAAATGACAAGGCAGCTTTACCTTAAGTGGTGGCAGCAAAAAGAGTTCTTTTCTTTGCACTTGCATAAAACCAATTGCTCTTCTATCCTGACAATCAGAGAAACCTCTCAGATGGAATTCAGCTTTGGACTTAGAAAAGTTCACATTTTCTGCAGGAGTATTTCCATTTTGAGTTATGGAATCTCAAAATCTCAAAATTTCAAAATGTCAGATTAGGGAGAGATGTCTTAACACTTTATTTTTCAAGTTCATGTCTTTACAAAGGCTGTCCCCCATGTCTGGACTGCGTATTCTCAGTTCTATCTATTAGAATCCTTTGTTTCTTTCAAGGCACAGCAATATATTTCCTTCTCTAATTGTCATGTATCTAATTATTTGTTTACAACTTGTATTCACAAAATAGAGTGGATATTTCTTGAAGTCTGTAATGGTAATGGGAATTTGAAGATCTTCCCTGCCCCTTAATAAGTCTAAGGGAATTTGAAGATCTTTCCTACTTTGAATATCTTCCCTACCCCTTAATAGGCTGAATGTAATCACATGAAGCCTGTGGTGGGAGGAGTTTGTTGAAGGGCAGAGCAGAGCTGAGAAGAAGCTGGTAGTTAAAGCAGTTAGAAAGGAGGGAGACAGAGGATGCAGGCAAGTAGATAGTTATGATTGGATTGTGAGTGTTCGTTTGTGGGAAGACTTTGCAATGGTGTTGCTTCCTGAGGTAATAAGATATATTAACTTCCTTGTTGCTATGATAGATTAGGTTTTCTGGTGTTGGGATTTGTCTTTCAGGTGATGGGAATCAGCTTTCTGCTGTCTGAATAAATGTTTTGCTTCTGAATTCTATATGGAGAGTCTATTATATTTTGCAATTCAGAACCACACCAGCATATTCATAGTCCTCATTGATGCTGCAAATAACATGTTGATGCTACAAAGTCAAGGATTATTTTATTCTCTTGTGTTTGTATCTCCAGAACCTTGCACAATGTCTTCATGTTTACTTAAAAATGACCATTGAATTTTATTTAGTTCAACTTATATCTAACTAAGAAATCTTGCTGCAAGATCTCCTAGCCTCTCCCCCCACAAAAAATAAAAAAATCACCATTTAACTTCCTCTGCATGATCTTCAGAATTTGATAACTCTATACTTTTCAAGAAAGTCCATTACCTTTTTGAATAATTCTAATTGTTAGAAAGACTTCCTTACATCCTCCCCCAACCTGCCTCTCTGCAACTTGTACCCATTGCTCTTAGTTCTTTCTTCTTGGGCAAAGACAAACTAAATCCTTCTTCTACCTTATGATCCTTCAAATACTTGATGATAGCCATTTTGATCCCCATTTTTCTTCTCTTCTTCAGCTAAAACATTCCCTTTCCCTGATTCTCATGTTGAGTTTTCTCTAATCTTCTTACTCTTTTAACAGGCATCTTGGAAATGACCCTTTTTTGAGTTTGAATTAAAGGAAACACATTTGTGGAAATCCAAGGCTTATCTTCTTTTAAAATTTGTTTGCTTTTTGGAAATGAATGGGGAAGACAAAACAATGCTTCCTTATTATCAAGGGACTGCTAGTAAAGTGACATTATGTGGGGCTGTGTTCATTCTTACAGAGAGTAGTGACAGAAAAGTACCAATTTTCTAATCTGTGGTTCTAAATCAACTCTGATAATGCCTTTCCTATTGACTCAATTTTTTGTATTGTGACAATATATAGATTCCACATAACACTGAGTGTTAAAATAGAGTTTTACAAAAAGGAAAGAGTATGTTCAACATAGGAAACTCAAGTTTCATCCATTAGAAATAAGCAATAATACTGTGCATTATTCTAAATCTAATTTAAATACCACCTTCTCCTAGAAGATTTCCTTGATCATCCTCTGATAAAGATCACCACACCCCTCCCTACCCCCATCTTCAGCCTCATATGGCAATTTGTTTCATCAATTTATTTATTTATCATGAATTATTGTATATTTGAATCATGTTTTGATATATTATATCCAAACACACCATAGATCATGAGAGGGTAATATCACAGTAAATTTGCATCTGGGAGGGTTCTCAGAGACCATCTAGTTAAATGATTTGACAAAGGTCACACAAGTAGTGACTATCAAGTCAGGATTAGAACCAAGATCTCCTGTCTTCAAGGTCAGTACTCTTCCTGAAGTGAAAGTTCTATGGGTTAGGCTTATTTTCACTGCATTTATATCTCTCCTAAAGTTAGCACCTATCATAGGCCTCTGTCGACCTTAGGGTCTAAAAAAATGGTTTACTGAAAGTAGAAATATTTCTTATTAAAAGTTTCTATGAGAATAAAGCTTTGAACTTTAATGTAGGAAAAATAATAATACTATATAGGCCTTTGGTGAGCAATTTAAAAAGTAACGTTATATGTAGGAAATTAAAAATGGAACAAAGAAATCAAAATAAAATAGCACAAATACACCTTATATTTGTATGAAAGTTTCAGTGTAAATCAGAAGGTTTCTATATGTGATACCGCAAAATAAAGTTTTTTATATGAATTCAGTTTCCTCATGTGAAACATTTGTTTCTTTGACAGATAGATGATCTCAGAGGTACCATACAGCTCCAATGTTCTATGGTGTATAAATAGCAGCATGCATCAGAGGAATAAACATTGGCTGGGTTCTGGATTCAGAAGACTTGCATTCGAGTCATACCCCTGATGACCTCTGACTATGATGAATCATACCTCTAAAATTATATGACTTTGGGAAGTCACTTAATTTTCTTAACTTCCTCCTCTATAGAAGGGACAGAGAAGAATAGGGGTCAGCAAACTGTGGCCATGAGTCAAATCCAGCTCATATCTATTTTTACTATCTATTTCTCTTTTGACATTGGATTTAAGTGAAGCAGAGTTGCATAAAGTCATCGGTCTCGTTGTCTCTTCCATAGTCATCGAAGTCCCATGGCAGGACAAAAGTCAAGATAATTGGAGAGGGCCCAAGAGGCAGTGGATGGCCTTGGCATCTTTGATGCCCGACCAGGATCTAAGTGTTCCACAGTGTTTGCCTCAGCTTCCTTCATGACCATAGGAACAAATTGTTCTCATGCACCCAGAATGCCAGGAAAATCTTCACATGCTTGAGATAGACATTCTTCTGACTCACCAAGAGGTTCATAGTCCATCAGTTACCCTTAACCATCAATCCTTAGGGGGGAAAATGGTTTCAAAGTCCTTTCTGGGTATTTATTTATGATTTCTATGATACATTTGCCTAATCTAACCCTTATTTCTTTCAAAGGCAAAACTCTTTTTTGAGGTAAAAACATCATTTACTCATCTTCAGCTTCTAACCTAATCAGTCACTGAATACTAGTTCTGTCATAAATTCTCTTTAACCCACTTTGTCCTCTCCATCCTTATCACCATCTTATTCACAATCACATATCTACATCAAATCAATACTGGATTCCTGATCAGTCCTAAACTTGTTTCCCTGCCTTCAATTTTGAATACTTCCTCTAGCACATCTATATATCACTGTCTCTTAAAATAAAGAAACTTTTGTGTTATATCAGTTCTCGAAAAACTTTAGAAGTTCTTTCAAACCTATCAGTCTGCACTACTTAACATTGCATTTGAAACTCCATAATATGACTCAAACAAATCCATTCTAAAGTATCTCCATATATACCAAGCTAGTCATCTCACTGCCCTGACAATATGCTACACTCATTCCTAACTCCAAACCTGTTCTCATGCAACTGTTCAGCCTGGAAGATGCTTATCTAGGGCAATAGTTGGGTGGGGGAGTGTTGAGCTTCCCTTGTATACAGAAATTTCTGAAATTGGTGTGTGGTTAAAATCTCTGCTGCAGGAGAGATGAAGGTTCCAATATCAACTCAACATGCATACCTTCCAAGAACTCTCTAGGAATTTGCAAGCCCACTTTTCCCAGATTCTTACAGGAGTAGCTCATATTCAGGATTCTACCCCCAAGAAGAAATATGAAAAACATGTGAGAGGTAGGAAAGTCCATTCCCTGGATTGGTCTCACACATAAATTTACACACAGCTAAACCTTTCTCCTTCTCTCACCAATATGAGACAAGAAAACTATTTGGTCCCAATCACTCCCTTGAGTCTTTACTATCCTTGCCATATGCCAAGCAGGAGCCATGGAGAAATCAATAAACATCCCATCCATATACTTGGATTCACATAAATGTTGTCTTCCCACCTTTTCCAAGACTATCTTTCCCACTTTGGGTTTGTAAAATTTCCTTAATAAAAGAGCTGCTGATCTTCTTAATCCAGTCCCTTGCTGGGTCCTTTTCCAAAATATAGTTGGCTGAGATTGCCTTGGTGCAGGTACTGTTGTGTGATTCAAATTGTGTGCTAGATCAGCCAAAAAGTCATGTTTATTAACTCTTTTTTTAATGGAAAGAACAAGGAACTAGAATTCAAATCCTTTCTCTAGAACTTAAAGCTGGTATGAGCTTGGGGAAGTAATTTATTTAATCTCCTTGATACTCCGTTTCATCATTTGTGTAAAAAAAAAAGTTAAAAAACAATTTATCTGTAAAATATGGTTTATTTCAATATTCATGATTTCCCTCACTAGGAGTTCTGAGTTATTATGATTTTGTTAAAACTTTTTTTCTAATATAAATTCCACAAAATAACATCAAAGACTATGAGGACCACTTGGTTCCGGTTTCCATTATATTTTCCTTGGGGTAAAAATAAGCCCCTGATTTAAGGGTTGTGGATTGGGGGGTGAGAGGAATGTTGAAGAAAGAGAAGATAATGCCCTAAATAATCCATGGAAAGGGATAGGTGTGACCCGGGAAGATTTATCTCTACTTATTTTAAAAAAGGAGGAAAGATTAGGAAGAAGTGAATAACATCCAGCCAACTTTGTCCTCCGCAATTACACCTGTTAGTCATATATCCGTATACCACAATTTGCTTAGCAATTATAAGCAGTGGATACCCCTGTTGTTTCTAAGTTTGTTTGTTTGTTTTTACCTTAGAAATGGAAGGAAGGAAGGAAGGAAGGAAGGAAGGAAGGAAGGAAGGAAGGAAGGAAGGAAGGAAGGAGGGAAGGAAGGAAGGAAGGAAAGAAGGAAGGAAGGAAGGAAGGAAGGAAGGAAGGAAGGAAGGAAGGAAGGAAGGAAGGAATGTTTTAGTGGGTTAATGAGGGGGAGTTGGTCCATTGGGAGGGTACATTCTCTCACAGTCTCCACGGGTAGCAACATACTTTAAAAGGGCTATTCTAACTCCAAGATATAGCAGGTATGCTGATGGTAGAAAGTTGGGAGTGGGAACAGCATAGAAACAGACATGAGATGAATTGACTTTGGGTAAGGATACTAATCATGGTGAGACCAGAGGATAAGGCTAGGTCATATAATCTGGCACACAGGTTAATTTCAACAAAAACTTATTATTTCTATCCTCACTGCCTACATCATGAACTGATATTTCTCAGAGTAGTGACAGCATAATAAATGGGGTGGAATCAGATATTCAAAAGGTGTAACATAGAAATTGATTAGAAGACTAACCTGAAACCTAATAATTCAGAGATTTTGCCTCCATAAAGGACAAGGAAATAATAAAGAAGTAACAAATAGGATTATAGCTTAAACATGAAAAAATAATTTAAATAGACTAGAAGACAAATCATAATGATAATAAAGCAAAGAAAAATGTATGAAAAGGTACAGTAAAAAAAAGGTTGGAGGGGAGGAAGAGAGAAAAGGTTTTTCAATTAATTGTTTAACTGAAGTAGAGGCAGGAAAGATATAGGAGAAAAACAGAAAATTCAGTAAAGAAAATAAAGATCAAGGAATTAGAAATTTAGGTAAAAATTAAGAACTCAGGAAATGGTAAACCGGAATTGGTAGGAGAGAGCCTGCAGCAATAGATTAGCATTGAACTAGTTCAAATAAAGCTAATACATACTCCCTGAAAGCAGAAAGGGACTTTAAGAAATACTAAAGAAATAAATGGATCAGAACAGAAGCCTAAAACCTGTGATTTTAAATATAAATGTATTAAATAATCCAATAAAACAAAGAATGGCAGAATGAAAAAGAGGAAAAAACAAACATTCTACTGAATACAAGAAATGTCTGGAAAGTTAAGGCACATGTTGAATCAAAATGAGAGGCCAGAATACATTTACTATGTTTAATGTGAGGAATCATGCGAGCCCCTGTTCAAATGGTCTTTGGGGAATATCCTGTAGAGAATGGCTAAGACTTGGCCTCTACTAGAGATAACTGTTTAAGAATATGTAACACTCCCTAGTCCTTTGTGAGATGGTGCTGGGTTGCTTTAGTGGTTCAGTTGTTCAGTCATCTCTGACTCTTTATGACTTCATGAACTATACCACATCAAGCCCTTCTATCTCCCACTTTTCCTCAAAATTTTTCCAAATTCATTTTCATTGTTTCCATGACACTATCTATCCATCTCATCCTCTGCTGTCTCCTTTTCCTTTCGCCTTCAACTTTTCCCAACATTGCTGTTTTTTCCAATGAGTCCCATCTTTTCATTATATGGCCAAAGTATTTAGGCTTCAGTATATGATTTTCTATTAAATAGCCTGAATTAATTTTTTTTATGTATTGCCTGATTCAATCTTCTTGCTGATCAAGGGACTCTCAAAAGACTTGCCAGCACCAGAAGCATTGATTATGATGGTCCCACCTTTCTTCGTAGTTCAATTCTCACAGCCATACATTGCTATGTGAAAAAGAAAGCAAAACAAAACATAGCTTCCTTTGACTATATGGATATTTGACAGCAAGGTGCTATCTCTCCTTTTTAGTATGTTGTCCAGTTTTGCTATAGATTTCCTTCCAAGGAGCAAACATCTTTTAATTGCATGGCTGCACATCTACCATGATCTTTGAGCATGAGAATAAAATTCTGACACTGCTTCCATTACTTCTCTTTCTATTATCAGGAAATAATAGGACAACTTGCCAAGATCTTAGTTGTTTTTTTTTTATGTTAAGCCTCAAGCCAGCTTTTATACTCTTCTCTTTTACCCTCATCAAGAGACTTCTTGGGGGCAGAGCCAAGATGGAGGCATAGGAGCAGCAAGGTACCACAGCTCCCACATAGCCACCTCAAAATATCCATAAAGTATGGCTCTAAACAAATTCTAGAGCTCTAAAACTCTCACAAATATACTTTCCACTTAAGGCAGCTCAGCTAGGGGGGACCATCTCAGTGCTGGGAGCCGAAACCAGCACAGCCTGAAATGGTGGCTTGGCCCTGGGGGTGGCCTAATGAGCTAAGCCACAGCTGGAGCTTCAGGAGAGTGGATCTGTGCCAGCTGTGGCAGTATTCAGAATTATCAAGCCATAAGAAAAAAAAGGACTAAGGAAAAGGTCAGTGGAACTCAGCTAAAATTGGGAGAGATAAGTGGGTCCAGCCAAACTGCCTCCAGGGCAAGGAAGCGGCAAAAGTGGAGGCCCTGAAGCTGCCTCCACCTTGCTGCTTCAGAGCTCCCAGCCTGCAGACTGCAGAGGGCCAAGCGATCATTCAGAGGCCAAGTGCTCTTGTGTTGAGTGGCCTGGATCTGGATCGGGGTCTTGGGTGGTGGTCCTGGGGTGCATTTTTAGTCAGCCAGAGCTGGTGGGGGCTGCAGCAGCCTCCTAAAAGCACCGGCAACTGGGAAAACCCCAGCAATTTGGGACAGAGCTTTCCCCTCTGGAAGTAGAGTTCCACAGAGCTAAAAAACCAGTGACTGGCCAGCCATGAGCAAATGTAGGAAGCAAAGTAAGAACAGCAACCAAACTTTAGATTCCTTCTTTGGGGACAAGAAGGATCAAAGCAGGGAAGGGAGGAAGACAACACAGTCAGAAGTCCCACACCAAAAGCTTCCAAGAAACATGAAGGCAGCCTAAAAGCTAGAGATCAGCTTAAGAAGGATTTTGAAAACCAAATGAGAGAAGTGGAGGAAAAATTGGGAAGAGAAATAAGAATGATGCAAGAAAATCATGAAAAGAGAGTCATCAACCTGACTGAAGAAATTAACACCTTAAAAATAGTTTAACTCAAATGGCAAAAGAGGCCCAAAAAGCCAATGAGGAGAAGAATGCCTTAAAAAGTCCGCTTTGCCAGATGGAAAAAGAATCTCAAAAGCTTTCTGAAGAGAATAATTCCTTCAGAATTAGAGTGGAGCAAATGGAAGCAAATGACTTCATGAGAAATCAAGATACTATTAAACAGATCCAAACAAATGAAAAAATAGAAAGCAATGTGAAATA
>JAQQSU010000377.1:0-25647 GCA_028627135.1 Pseudochirops cupreus | reverse complement strand
ACATTCATATACCACAACTTGTTTAGCCATTCCCCAATTGATGGGCATCCCCTTAATTTCCAGTTTTTTGCCACCTCAAAGAGAGCTGCAATAAATATTTTTGTACATATGGGTCTTCCTCCCACTTCTATGATCTCTTTGGGATACAACCCTAGAAGTGGTGTTACTGGGTCAAAGGGTATGCAGTTGTTTATAGCGCTTTGGGCATAGTTCCAGAGTGCTCTCCAGAATGGTTGTATCAGTTCACAGCTCCACCAACAATGCATTAGTGTTCCAATTTTTCCACATCCTCTCTAACTTGTCATTTTCCTGTTTTGTCGTCTTAGCCAATGACTGGTGAGATGTGGTACCTCAAAGTTGTTCTGATTTGCATTTTTCGAATCAATAGTGATTTAGAGCATTTTTCCATATGCTTATAGATATCTTTAATTTCTACCTCTGAGAATTGCCTTTTCATATCCTTTGACCATTTATCAATTGGGGAATGACTTGTATTCTTATAGATTTTACATAATTCCTTGTATATTTTAGAAATGAGGCCTTTATCAGAGACACTGGTTGTAAATAGTAATGTCTTTTTAAAAAATTAATTTTATTTATTTAGTTTTTGTTACATTTTAAGTTCTAAATTGTCTCTCCCTCCCCAACCCATATTAGAGGCCACCATTTCATACACACACACACACACACACACACACACACACACACACACACAAATCTACACACACCTATGTATATGTACACGTATATGCATCTATACATACATAAAACTTTGGTTTTTCATATGCTATACATACTCGTATGATCAGTTCTTTCTCTCTGGAGGTAGGTAGCATCTTCCTTCATAGGTGCTTGTCGTTAACTTGAGTTTTTATAATATTCAGAATAATTTTGTCATTCATAGTTGTTCTTTGAGTAATCTTGCTGTTACCGTATACAATGTTCTCTCAGTTCTGCTCATTTCACTTTTCATTATTTCATGCATGTCTTTTCATGTTTTTCTAAAACCAACCAGCTCATCATTTCTTACAGCACAGTAGAATTCCTTCATAGTAATAGTAAGTCTTACACTGACAACAGGAGAGAATCCAGAAAGGCTTCCTAGAAAAGAAGATCCTTGAGATGAGCCTTGAACCAGAGGTGAGGAGCACCTCTTAGAAATGGGAGACAGCCTATGCAAAGGTGAGGAGATGGGAGACAGAATGTTTTGTGTGAAGAACAACAAGCAGTTTGGACTGGAATATGGAATACATCGCATAACACCTGATGAATTCCGTGAAGTCCAATGGAGTTACAATGAGAAGGACTTCAAAAGTCAGAGAAGCTTTTTTTAAATTCTAGACCCCAAACCTCTCCTCTAATTGCCTTATTTGTGTTGCTCATGTGTCTCCTTCCCTAGTCACCCACGATCAAAATCTCAGTCACCCATTCTTCCTTTCTCATCTACTAAATCTTGCCATACCTCATCATTTCTTCCTCCACAATATTTTTCACAACCATTTTCTCCTTTCTACTCCCACAGCCACCACCCTAGATGAAGTCCTCACTGCTACTCACCTAGACTATTTCAGAGTAGACTCGGTAAGTCTCCCTGCTTCTAATCTCTTCCCTCTGCAGGCTTCCCTGCAAATGCTATTGAAATACATTTCCTAAAGCACATGTCTGTCTTCATTACTTTTTTACTCAAAAATTTTCAGTGGCTCCCTTGTTATTGTTGCTGAATTGTTTCAGTCCTGTGCAACTCTTCATGACCCCAAAGGCCCCCACCTTTCCAAAAAAACAAAAGGAGTATTCAAGTCCTTATCTACAGACTTGTTATTATAATTATGTAATATTCAGTTTCAGAAGAACAGTATTTTTTTTTAGAGTAATGCACCTTTCATTCTGTTGGACCTGCTCCCTCTCCCTGCTCCATACACTGGCAGAGTTTTTGACTGATAAGAGTTCAAGCATAGATGTGGCAAAGGGAGGAAGTTTCATGTGAAGAAACCTCATGAGAAAGGGATAGTAGGATGAAATACACTTCCTTTCTAGGGCCAACTGCTCAGTCTACTCGTTTATTGGCCAACGGAGGCCAGAGACAGTTAGAGGGCCCTTCTGTTGACAGCTGAAGTCAGGAAAACACTGATCCTTGGGAGTTCCAGATTGTAATGAATCTGAAGTTCCATGCCTTGGACTGATCAGAGATCCTAAATCCATATTTTCAGTGTTTTTATTTAAAGACTGGCCCTACTTGATGTGTGAGTCAGATATCGACTGGGCATTCATTTGCACACTTGCAGGGGGATAACCTTGGAGAACTAAAAAGTCAGAATGGGCATTTGCTTTTTGGGTTTTTTGCTTTTTTTTGAGAGAGAGGAAGACAGGGCTATTGGGGTTAAGTGATTTGCCCAAGGTCACATAGCTATCAAGTGTTAAGTGTCTGAAGTCACATTTGAACTCAGGTCCTTCTGACTCCAGGGCTGGCGCTCTATTCACTGGGCCACCTAGCCACCCCTGGGCATTTTCTTAAACTCCCAGTCTCAGATCAAATACTATTGGAAACTTCTGACATCAATGAGATTACAGACTGTGTAAGTGCTATTATACTATGCATTGTTTTCTTATAATTGTGTAATGTTTATTTCCTTATCCTATGCCAAGAGAAAAAGCACTATCTGCAGTTAAGAATATCTGCTCACTTCTGTGAAGAGTCAATTTCCACTATGCCAAGGTCATTTAAATAGTGTTCAGTAAAATATAGGAAGTTCAAGAAGGGGTCAAGTTTTGAATGATGACTCAAGAGCTACTCTGATTGGGTAAATCCACAAATTCATACACTCATTGATAAACATATCGGAATGTATCACTGAGGCTTAGCCCACCAATTATCTGAGAACCATACAGAGTTCAAGAACATATGCCCAGTGGGGTCAATTATATATGCACACACATTATATATGTGGATGTGTGTGTGTATGTATAATCCACCCCACTAGGTATAAGTCTATCACCAAGTGTCTACTCACCTGATTCTATAGCCTTGAGAGATACCACACTGACCCCAGTAGATATAAATATACATATTCACACGTGTAGAGGCACATATACTCATATACACATATACATATATGTATTGTATTTATATATGTACTGGGGTGAATGTGGGACTCCTCAACTGTATAGGATCAGGTGAGTAGACACTTGATTATTCATTTAGCAATAAAGTGCTACAGACAAAATATATTCCTGGGCAGTCAAGGTTGGGAATCATAGGGGGTCAAAAAATGGACTTTTCAGAGACAGGAGAGTAAAAGGGAATCTTAAGAAATTCTTTGTATAGGATTACATTGAACTGGATAGGCTGAGATTATTCAGACCAAGTCATCCGGAGCTAAGTGTGGCTAATTGGACATGTTACAGATCCAAGGTGTAGAAATGTGAACAAGGGAAGGGAAGGGAGGGAAAGGGAAAGGAAGAGGAGAGGGAGAGGGAGAAGAATTCACTCTGTATGTGTGGGCATGTAGGGGAACCCCTACCCCATGTTTGAGAGAGGGTAGGGGAGCCTGTCCTGTCTGTTAGATCTGAGTGAGGGAAAGCCTGCCCCTAGGTGTATGAGAAGGCAGAGAGAACCCATCCTAGGTTTGAGAGAGAAGTAAGGGAGAGCTCATCCTCTCATGTGTATGATATTGGCGGCCAGGTAGAGAGTCTAGGGCCCATCTAATAATGTTCCTTTTGCATAGATCTTATTTGTTGTTTTTCAGTCATTTCAGTCATGACTGACTCTTTGTGACCCTGTTTGGGGTTTTCTTGGCAAAGAAACTGGACTGGTTTGTCCTTTCCTTCTCTAGTTCATTTTACAGATGAGGAAACTGAGAAAAATGGGATTAAGTGACTTGCCCAGGTCACACAGCTACTGTCTGATGTCAACTTTGAACTCAGGAAGATGAGTCTTCCTCATTCCAAGCCCAGTGCTCTATCTACTGTGCCACCCAGCTGCTACTCTGCTTAAAATTCTGCAGTGGTCACCCATCATCTCCCTAGTAATGTTCAAACACTTCTACTTGGCAGCCAACTTCTCTCTGCACATCTTCCTACCTTTCCAGATATCTTTTTTTTTTTGGACCCATTTCAAAGGCTTTTAATTTAAGTACATAAAAGTCCAAACAAACCAGCTAGAGGCTTTACATTGAACTATTAATATGCAATTCAGTGTTTGTATAATTTATAACTAGTGAGTAAGTGTCTGAGCCCTAGTTGATCTATGGCAAAAGCCCTTTTGTGCTTCTAATTTCAAAGTTACTAATTCCCAGGGATCATGTCATCTTAACATCCCTTTATTTAGGGCAAGAGCCCAGACCATCTTTCTTAGTCTCAGTTCTAGTGATGTCTTACCAGACCCAGAAGTCAGGGCAGAACTGAGGGGGTGTGAATAACATTAGGTGCTATGAACAAACTCCATCAATCATGACATTTAGTCCTTTTGCAAGTGGTTATATCCAATTTGGTGCAAATGTCAGGGAGAAAAAGCCCAAATGCAGAAATACATGTCTATATTGTGTGGTTCGGATCCAATAAGGGTGCTAGCCCAGCTCTCTGAATCTAAACCATCTGGGGTGGGGAGTATCAATTACATGTTGCTCCTCCCAAGTAGAATAACACAATTTACAAATGTTAAACATTGATGAAACGGGACACAGGCTCCTGCCCAAATACAACAGGGCTATTTTGTGCAACAAAGAAATACTATTGATATAGTTCATCTCCACTCGACAAAGCTTTGGGTAGGGCACAGGATTCAGGGTCAGGTATGTTAAGGATTCAGAATCCAGGACACTGAGGCTGCCCACACTGTGACTAGAAAAGAACTCTAAGGACTAAGCTTTAACCCTAGCTCACATCAAGCGAAAGGGCCTTAAATTGAACAGTCTAATCCTCGTCTAATTATCCATGTACTTGCCACCAATTCTGAATATAGCTCCATGTAGTTTGGGAGAAAAGAAGCCATCACTTCCCAATTACAACTTCACAGTGATCACAAGCAATTAAATATCTGAACTTTGAAAATTCATAAACACCTCTCGATTTTCAGGACTTATGAGCAAATGCTGCAGTTGACTGAACTTATTTAGTAAGGAGAAAGTCATCCGTTGTTATTTGGTAACAAGAAAGCCATACATTATACATGTGTCCATGTAGATGGTAGGCTGTCTTTGTGGCTGTATACAGTGTAACAGCAAAGTTGCCTTTTTCCTTAAGGGCAAAGTTGCTTTTTCACTTGGAAAGTCTTTCAAAGAGAATTTTTTTCCTGCTATGGTTCAGCAGAACTCATTCATCCACAGGATGGAGGAGGTAAGGAATCAAACAAAAATAATTCTGTAGTTCAAAAACAACTTGGAATAAAGTGCCTATAAATAGATCTTATTTAAATATAACACTCTAAACAATTCCTCCCGTGGTTTTGCTTTTACTATCTGAAGAAAAAAAGAGTTGGAAAGATTGAGAAATGTTTTTTTTTTTAAATCCAGAAGGGGAGGAGCAGACAGTACAAGATCCTGGTCTTGGGGACCCCTAGAACTCTCTGGTTCCAAAGTTCTTCCTAGAGCTCTAGTCATCAAAGACATGGGACATGGGTACCAGACCTGAGTCAGTGGCAAAAATTGCTGGTAGTAGCTCTTGGTGACATCATCACCTTGGGAGCTCCCCAGAGAAGAGTCCTGAACAGCCCGAGAAGACTGAGAATAATGGGACTATAGTTTCAGAGGTAATACTGTAGTGTCTAGAATTTTGCAACAGTCTTTCAACACATGGTGTCAGCCAATAACACAATTCTTGCATATGTGTATGTAGGAACCAATTTGGGCTGTATTGACCACACAATCCACTTCAATAAAGAAATGGTCACCAAGGTGTAGAGAAAAGAATGCAACTCCTTTGCTGAATTTCTTAAATAGTGGCCTTCTGACACTACAGCTTTTCACAACACAGTGGTACCCAATCCTTACATTTGTCAGATCCCATCCAATAATACAGTTATTCATTATGATTGCATTTTCATTTAGGTCAAGATTTTGGCTTCTACACAGAACTGACTGGTGACTGACTTTGTTTCCAGATGCCATCTCCATGTACTAGGACTTATTATAAAGTAGCTCACTCAACTCCATCTCCGAAACCTCCATCTCCCCAGCTCAAGTCTCCCTTCCTTCCTCTCCCCATGCCTTTCCAGACTTCTAAAATTTCTCCCCTCCAAGTACTCCTTGCTTTGGGAAAACCAGATGACTCACCCATCTGACACACTCCCAAACCCTGTGCTGTCTCACCTTTGTTCCTTTGCTCAGATTATTCACCATGGCTAGAATGATATTCCCCTCCCTCTTGTCTGGCTAAACTCTTCCACATCTTTTAAAGCCCAACTCAAACCTACCTCTTGAAGAAAACCTTCTCTGATGCCCCCTTTGGGTAATGGCTTTCTTTTCTAAGCTCACTTAGGACTTTATTTGCACCTAATACTCTCCTGTAATGTGTGTTATGATTTCATTGGTATTCCCATCCTAGACTAGATGATCCATGAAGGCAGGGATTATTTTATCTGAGCTTGTTTCTCCTACAGTGCCTTTCACAGTCCTCTGCACTTAGCAAATAGGATCATAAAATCTGAGTTGGAAGGGACTGCAGACTCCCCCACCCCAGTCCAACCATGGCCACAATAGACCCAAGAAGCCTTTGCTGGGAGAATCTGAGTGAGAAGAAGTCCCTCTCTCCTAAGGCAGCCCCTTCCACTTTGGGGTAGCACTAATTGTTAGGAATTGGGTTTTGCCCTTGGCCCTCTTCTGTTCTCCTTCTCCACTATTTCACTTAGTGGTCTAAAACAGTTCCCATAGGCAATCATTTCTATGTAAGTGATTCTCAGATCTATTTACCTAGCTCTAATCCAATCCTGACCTCCAGTCTGCCTCACCAACTGTCCATTAGACATCACAAATGGGAGGTCCTGTAGACATCTAAAAATCAACATGCCCCAAACCAAACTCATCTTTCCTCCAAAACTATGCCCTGTAGCTGGGTGACACAGTGGGTAGAACATTGAATTTAGAGTGAAGAAGCTGTGAGTTCAAAATTGGCCTTAGTTACTTACTAGCTGTGTGATTAACCAAGTCACTTAACTTCTGTTTGTTTTAGTTTCCCCAGCTGTAAAATGGGGGTCACAATAGCACCTACATCCCAGGGTTGTTGTGAGGATCAAATGAGATGATATTTGTAAAGTGCATCACACAATGCCTGGTCCATAGTTGGTTGGTTGTCGTTTGTGCTTGAAGAGGACCAAAATGACATCACTACGTTGGGATCAAGGTACATCCCTGGGCATCCCACAGAGTTTTAGGCAGGAGGTGGGGACAGGAGGGGACCTTTGGTTAACAGCAAACATTAGGCTTCTAAAGTAATAAAAATGGTGGACAGTTACTTAAATAATATTTTCCCCCAATTACATGTTAAAATTATTTTTTAATATTTGTTATTTTTTTGAAGTTTTGAATTCCAAATTCTATCCTTCTCTCCTTCCTCTTCCCCCTCCTTGAGATGATAAGCAGTCTGATATAGGTTATACATGTGCAATCATCTAAAACATTTTCATATTAGTAATATTGTATAAGAATACTCACACAAAAAAAGAAAGGAAAGAAGAAAGAAAGGAAGGAAGGAAGGAAGGAAGGAAGGAAGGAAGGAAGGAAGGAAGGAATATAAAAAAACAGTATGCTTCAATCTGTATACAGACAACATCAGTTCTTTCTCTGGAGCTGGACAACATTTTTCCTCATAAGTCCTTCAGAATTGTCTTGGACCATCACAATGCTTAGAATGGCTGCGCTGCGTCATTCATAGCTGATTATTGTACAATGTTGCTGTTCATGTATACAATGTTTCCTTGTTCTGTTTATTTATCTTTCTTTGTCACTTAGGAGTTCTATGAAAGTCCCTCTCCTCCTCAACGCTCTATCAGCTGTGAGGGTGATAAGAGTTTCCTAGTAGATAATTGGGTAGAAAAAAGGAAAGAAATGAAAGCAATAGGAATGTTTCTCTAGGCTGGAGTGGCCAACAGCCACGTGGGAGGAGGAGAGTGTGTCTGATTACTCTCACTTAAAACTCACATATATTAATGAACATCATAGTAACCTATATGTTGCTGTTCTCAACCATTGGGTCAAGGAGAGAGAAATTAAAAGAGCAAATTAATCTGAGGGATGGGAGTAGTGATTGTAACAATCACTGTCATGAGTATTATTTATTCTTCCTTCAGACCCGGACCCTAGGAAACCACATGCTTCACAGAGGCAAACCTGCTTTCCTGTAGACAAAATGAAAAGCTTAAAAAATGGCTAGTCACTGTAGGTAGTGCAGGAATGAAATTAGGGGGCAAGGGACTGGGGCAGGGAGATAGAGGCCAGGACATTGGGGGTGGCAGGGGAGGTGAGTGGGGGGTTGGTGTTGAACAACTAGCTTTTTCAATGCCATCTACTGGCCAGGGTGGGTGATTGCAGTCTGCTGAAAGATTGAGAGGGCTGTTCAATCCCTATAGAGAGAGAGCACTTTGAGTATATTTACAGGTACTGTTTTCTGAGGGCTGAGTTGTGTGTGTGTGTGTGTGTGTGTGTGTGTGTGTGTGTGTGTGTGTGTGTGTGTGTGTGTGTGTGTGTTGTGTGTGTGTGTGTGTGTGTAGAGTATAGAGTGCTGGGCCTGGAGTCAAGAAGACCTGAGTTCAAATTTGACCTGACACTCACTAGCTTAGTGACCCTGGGCAAGTCACTTTGCCTCAGTTTCCTCACCTGCAAAAGGAGCTACAGAAGAAAACGACAAACCACTTCAGTAACTTTGCAAAAATGACTCCAGATGGGGTCACAAAAAGTCAGACATGACTGAAAAATGACTAAACAACAACTGCATGGAGTTTCTGCAAATCCCTCCCCTGGATTTTAACCTATGTGTCAACTGCCACCTTGTATGTGTAAAAGAGGCAGCATGAATTGAGCCAACAAATGAAAGTGAGCAATTTAATATGGTTTTTTTATGTTATACAGAAGGCACTAGGTGAGACACTGTCATCATGGGGGGAAAGTTAAAACTGTTTGTTTTTTTTTTTACCAAACTATCAGAGACTACTTTTTATGTCATGCCTAATGAGAAGACAGGCCTCTTAGTGTGACTTAGGAACCAGCAAAAGTTCTCAGCATTTCCCATTCCCCATTCTTTCACTGGCTTGTCAGGCTGCCTGCAACCTCCATGGTGAACATCTCTTCCTGGACTTAAGACACTGGGTTCAGAAGGTGTCTGTGAAAATAAATCTGTGTTACATAGGAGCAGAGAGACACTCACCAGCCACTCTTTAGATATTTGCACAAGATTTGGATTGTAAATCAATTTGCTGTTACCCAGTAAAGCATAAGGGGATAGGGAAATGGGGCTAGGAGGAGTTTATGGGGAAAGTATGGGGCTTAATGGGAGGCAAGTGAGGGAAAGGTCTCATGAAAGCTCTGGGAGTCAAGCCAAAGTAGTTTCTCACTCTGACTCTGAAGAAATTCCTTCTGACCCCCAACCCCTAGTATGTCCAATGCTCTGCCTAGTGACTCAGGGGGAGGGGATATCTTTTGGTCAGAGCACCAGGGACAGCCCCTTCTCATCTTCAGCACAACTCAGTGGCATGAGAGAATTTGGCCAGTTTCTACTTTCTGCCTTGAGAGGACTCAGGGTCCAGGGAAGGGGTAGCTGGAGGCACATCTGTTCAGATCCCCATCACCAGACCTGCATTCCTACTCACTGTAGCTTAGAAGGAATGGTGAAAGTAATCTCAGGCCAAGCAAAGCCATTGAAACTGGAACTTAAGGTGTGAGTGTAAGCCCCCATGTCTTCAAAGACCAGCCAGTCACCCACATGAAGCTCAGGCAGCAAGATGTCTGTTGGACCCAGACAGTCAAAGGCGTCACATGTGGGACCCCACAGTGTGGAGAGATAGAGACGTGGTTTGCCATTGAACTTCTGTACCAGATGGGAAGTAGAGGATAAAGATTTAGCTAAATAAAATGATTCTTGTTTCGAACCACCTCCATCTCCTATTCCCGACTATTTTTTTGCCTTAGATCATGCTGATCTCTGTTTCTGAAATATCTTCCCTCTCCTTCTCTCCGTGATGAATTCCTTTTCACTCTCCCTGTTGGATTCCCACTTTAAAACTTTACTCAAAGACCACCCCCAGCAGGTTTTCTCTTGCCCCAGGCACTTACTACTTCTATAACCCTGGACAAGACACTTAATCTTTGTCGGTCTGTTTGTAAAACATGTCCTTCAATAAACCTCACTATTTATATGTCACTTCTGTGCACAGACTTTTTTTCTTCTAGTATCTCAACTATCTTACTAAAAAATCACTCATTTAGAGGGCAATTGCTGCTAAATGTGGGGAAAATAAAAGCAGGTGAATTTGATCAAGTCCCTTTTTGCAAACATTTCTATGGTGTCTCCTAAGCAACCCTAATTTGCTGTGTCTGCGCTAGGTTGGCAACAAGAATGTAGAGGCACCAGCAATATTCTGGTCATCTTGGAAGCCATTTGGTAGTTACTACTCTCTTTTCCATGCCCAAGATTGGAGTAGAGAAGTTCAGGGGTGAGTTGTGAGTAGAAGTTGGGGGAGGATGGTCAAGATGCTGAGGGCCCACACTGACCTGAAAACCTTAGGGAACTCAGTCTTTAATGACTGAATTCTTTAGGAAATACAGCTCCATCCAGCTGACTTGTTCTCTTCCAGGGAGCTCCATATAGCTTTGCCCAGCCCTACCTCCAGAGCTGTAAAAATCAGCTCTTGTCCCCTTGCCCCTCTTACCTTCAGCACCTGAGGCATCTTTGTTTCTTTTTCCCTCCGCAGAAGAGCAAAAGAGGTGTAAAAACCATCATCAACATAGTACATCAGTCTCTGGGCACCTTCAGGGAAAAGAAAACAGCTCAGTCAGGAGGATGTTTGGATGGAATCTTAATAAAGCTTCCTCCAGACTCAAGATAGCCACTGGCCCTAGCTAGCCACTACCCTCAGATCCAATTCATGTATTTGAACAGGTGTTTTCTTGTATCCAACCACAATCACATCATCCATTTAGCCCAAGACAGGACCACAATAGCTAATTATCCATGTAGACCAGACAGGACTAAAATAGCTAGCCAATCAGAAAGCAGCACAACCAGGATGTTTGACTACAGAACCACAGAAGGGCTCCCTCCCCTATTACCTAAGACCTTTACAAACCCCTCCTGCCTTTTTAACATTAATCATGTTCCTTTATTCTATGTAAATTTTCAATTGAGTAATCAACATCATATACTCTATAAAATCATCTGTCTTGCCTTACTGAAATTACTAGTTTCTCTAAGGACCTTAGCTACTCACCAGAGCATGAAACCTCAAAACCACAATAAATCTCTCTAACGGGCTTGAAGTCAGCATGAGTATTTGAAATTCTTTGAGACATCCCACAGCATTTCAACCTAACCTCTTCTGTGGGGCTTGTGCTTTCCTCTCATCATGATTGCCCCAAGGATCCCTTCCATTTTTAGGCTTTTTCATTCTCCAGATAGGCTGTGAGTTCTCCAACACTGGAGTTCTACAAACAGGGGTTGGAGAAATGTTCATGAAACAAACTTATTGAGAGCCTTCCTTGCACAGAGCTTGGTGCTAAACACTGGTGAAGGAGAAAATTTGCATAAGACAATCCTTCCTATGTGTAATCAGCCTAGAAAGGTGGCTGGATTATGATGGTAAAGGGTTTTTAATCCTACACAGAAGAATTTGTATTTTAAACTAAAGATAATAGTGAGCCACTGAAGATTCTTAAGCAAAAGAGTGACATATTCATCTCATAGATGATGTTTCAATCCTTCCCCCATGTCTTTGCATGAGTAGTCTCCCGTGTCTATAATGCAATCACTATTATTCTCATCACTTCTACCTCTTAGATTCCCTAGCTTCCTTCAAAGTACAACTCAGCTACCACCTACTACATGAGGACTTCCATGATCCATGAAGTTGTTAATATTCTCTCCCTTTTGCAATTACTTTATGTAACTTTATATACATTTTATATTTACTTATCTGTACCAAGTCTCTTCCCCACCCCACCCCCCAACTCCAGTAGAATATCAGCTCCTTGATGGGCACAATTTGTTTGGATGATAGAACAGAATATTTGGAAAGGAGTAACATGAGACAGAGCTGGAAAAGTAAGGTGGCATCTGCTTGGAGGGGGGATTGAATGTCAAACGGAGGACTGTGAACTTCACTCGGAAGGCAAGTGAGAACCACTAAAAATTCTTTTTTTTGCCTTAAAAACCAGAATTGATTTAATGGTAAAAGAGGCACACTAAAAATTCTTGAGCAGAGCAAAGGCATATTGAGATCTCTGCTTAATAAAGCTGACCCTGGAAGCCTGTAAAGGACAGATCAGAGGGGGCAGCAGTACAGTTGAATGGAAGGAGAATTGGTTCTGGAGTCAGAAGAATTAGACTCCAATCATCCCTCTATCTGTGTAACCTTGAGCAGAACCTCCCTGTGCCTTAGCTTCCTCATTTGTGAAATGAAGCAGTTGAGCTAGATAACCAGTGAGGTCCATTCCAGCTCTCTCTGTGAGCTGATGTGCTCAACTGGAAAAGAGTAAAGGAGGCAGACTTTTTAAGATGGCTACTGAAGTGGTTGGGCAGATGGTATAAGAGCCTATGTCAAGATGGTGGTCACAGGAAATAAAAGGAGGTAAATTTGACAGGATTTAATAATCAACTGGATGTGAGAGATGAAGGAGAGGATCAGTGAAAAGTCAAGCACAATCCTAAGGTAGTGATCCTAAGATATCATTTGAATGATGGTACTAGTCAGAAATAAGAATAGGAGAAGGAAAAGGAGATGTTGTATTCAAATAGGGGTTGGACTAGTTTCCTTTAAGATTAGTTGTCTGATGCTATGACTACAGTGTCAGTTTATCCCTTGGCCACACTATGGACGAAGTCCAAAAACCACGAGCTGGTTGAGGAAGTTATCCCAGTTCAACATGACTGCACAATAGTCTGGCACACCTTGTTCCACCACTCTCTTCTTGCAAATGATGTTGAGGGCAGCAGTGCACACTCTAGTGCCATAGAAGCGGCCAGGTTCAGCTATGATCTCCACTCCACTGCCTTCTGGGAAATAGTGGTCCAAGGCTCTGCTGATCACAGCTGCCATCTGTAGGAAAGAGAATGGTCTGCATCGGTACAGACCACCCTAGGTGGTCTCCAAGCCTCTACTCCCAGCCAACCCAGTTATCATGGCCCCACTTATACAACGACCTGTTTATGTCTCATGCCTAGTGCTCTTTCATCCTATAGGGATGTTACTGGGGGCTTCAGACTGTGGTATGCCACCCAGTTATCTCACATCTCTTAGGATTTGTCATCTTTCTCCTTAGATATTAAAACTGGTCCATGTAGATAAGCCCTTGGGCCCAGCATGCTTCAGTTTACCACCAGGCACCCCAGCAACGCATGGGCACACATCACATCTTTACCTGCCTCCAAGACTTCATTTATGCTATGTTCTTCCCCTATCTTTCTCCCCTAAATACATGAAAGGTCTTTCCTCATCCTCTCTGTCTTCAAGGCAAAGCTTACATAGCATTCTCCCAGGCAACCTTCCTGAGGTCAGAACAGTACAGTCCAGTCTTTGGATTTTCTCTCTTTATGGGAAGCTGTTCACTCTACAAAGCATAGGAACTTCTCAAGGGTCGGGCTGGGGGCTGCTACTTCTCTGAGGTCAGGGATTGGCTCTATTCTTTCTTTCTCTGTCTCTCCAGCACAGTATAAGTTTCTGAATAGAAGAGATAAGATCTTCTCAGATATCTCTCCCAGGTTAAGGTCAGGGTCTATTCTTTGTCTTCCTTCTCCAGACTCTGAACTCCCTGAGGTCAAGGAGAAGGTTTCTTAACTTTTTTTTTCCTCACTCCCAGCTCAGGGCTGAGCACATATTGCCTGGGGTTATTGTGCAGATGGTAGACTGTTCAATGAGTTGACACTTCTGTGAGCAACTCTTCAGAGATATTCCATTTGGGAGATAATACTACAGTACTTTCATTATAAACCATAAAACCTTTTCCACTGCCACAAATTGTGAAGATGACCTTGAGTTCTGAAAGGCCCTGTGAGTAGAGCCAGCTGTTGACAGGTCCTAGCTGACCTGGAGGTTTTCAAGTATGAGACCAAGAGTGGACTATACACTTGTTACCAAAGGACCAGCCTGGCTATGCTCAGAGACCTTTTGTATTCAAGAATTTTGATTGTTGAAGGGGGCAGAAAGTGAATACTACAAGGTAAAGGCAAACTGCCCTCAGAACTCCCTCAGATGCACTGATTATAAGAGATATCTGAGGACTGACAAATAATACTCCTGCCTCTTGGAAGAAAGTGAGGGAAAGGGGGTGCAATGGGTGCAGAAGGAAGCATGTGTTCTTAACCAATGACCAATGTTTGAAGTGAGGCCTCTAGATGGGAGATGTAGCATTGAAAAAATAAAGATGGATTTTTTAAGAGAGATTTTTAAAAGGTCATCAATAAACCTTTAAAAAAAAAACCAAACAACAACAACAAAGTGCTAGGATCAGACTGGGTTGCTAGAGCCCACTCTCTTGCCCTAAGCTGACTTTTCCTGCCTTCCCCCTCCAGCCTTGGACCTGGGCTGCTCGCTTCTTCAAATGTAGGCATAAAATTCTTCTTTCCTGGGAAGCCCCCTCCGATATCCAGGAGGTTCATCGGGCGTCCAACGTGGAGGCCCAGATCAAACACATGCCGGGCATCTGCAATGGCCTGGTGGAAGCTCTGAGGTGTCTAACAGCCAGAACCCACGTGGAAACTGAGTGGAGCCAAGCATAATGTTAGCATTGAAGAAATGCCCAGGTGCACACATGAAGAAACACAGGTATATACATGCTTGTTCACACATAAGCATAGAAAGGTTCCCACACAAACACAAATACATACATACGCAGACACACAGAGGCATAAACAGATACTTCCGAAATGTTCTTCTGTTTGCAAAACCCTTCATACTTTGCAAATTCTTACAAAACCTTAGTTGATGGAGTAGAAACTGAGACCAGGAAAAAAAAAAGAAATTCTTCTGACTCCAGAACCAAGGTCAAGGTCAATGACCCAGTAAGTCAATAGTTGAATCCAGGCTTTCTGGCTCCTAGTCTAGGTTTCTTCCCTTTCCAGCAACCAGGGAGAAGGAGTCCCTAAAGACGGACGCACCAGATTCCAACGACAGTCACTCCCAAGTCCTTGGCAATGCTCAGCAGATGGCCACAGTGGTCCAGAGGAGCCCCAAACTTGGCACTCAGGGGAAAGAGGCTCTCACTATCCTGGGTCCAGAGTCTGAGGACCAGCCTGCCAAGGAATAACAGCCCACATTTCTCTCATGCCTAAGGCTTACTAAGGCAAATTGTGCATATATCATCATTCCCCTTTCCCAGTGCCCCATAATGGGAGGCAACTTATCTAAAGCCATATAACTAATGATTGAGACAGAATTTGAACTCAGCTCTGAGTCCAGGGTTAATATTCTTTCTAACGTCTCATACTACTTCTACAGAATGGGGAGCCATTGACCCAGGGAGGCCTGTGGCTCCTGGAGTCTCTCCTAGACACCCCTATTCCTCACCCCACCCCCACTCCATCTTCACTTTTCTTCATTTCCCAGATACCCCTGAGTCAACCTATCTGCTGCTTCTTCCTAGACTTTATGCCCACCTTCTAGGAACTACTGACTTCTTCCTCTAGTACTGAGGAGCCCCCCACCTCCTACCCCAGGGTCTAGATCATTGTTTTGCCTTCACCATCTATATTCTACCTGGATCCTCTGCCTCATTGCTCTAAGACTTTTGCCTGTGACTTTCCCTTACAGTTCATTGTCCATGGACAGGAGGAGATAGCTCCATGTATCACCTATTATTGATTGGGACTCTGCAGTCTGACCATATGACCAATAACAGACTTCTGCCTGTTGCCTATGTCTGGTCCTCTCTGATGCTATGGCTTTATGGGTGTCCTGGGAGATTCACCTGTCACCTGCCCCTGGATCTCCTTGATGTCTACTGCTCAGGAACCTCTTTACCTATCTATCTCTACTTTTTTACAGACAATATATATGCTACTTTATAGGTAGTATATATATTATCAATCTATCCTTTTTAGCTATCATCTATCAATCTTATTCATTCATTCGCTCCTTTATTATTACTAACAGTAACAATAGTAATAGGTATCATTAATACATAAAGCTTTAAGGTTTGCAAAACACTTTTCATGTGTTCTATCATTTGATTCTCACAACAATGCCCATAAGATAAAGCCTATTACTGTCCCCATGTCACAAACGAGGTAGCTGAAATCAATGAGGAAACATTCTGCCTTGCTATGTCTCCTGTTTTTCAGGTCTATCAAACTCCAGGTTCAGACCATTTCTGTCCATCCCATGACACCATTGACCAGAACCTGATGCTAACAGTGATGTCCAGAACCTTTTTTCTGCCACCCTTACCTGGCAGTTGGGTGAAACTTGGCAACCTTGGCAAGCTCCTCCTCAGTCAAAAGTCATCAGCTGGACCCATGACTGGCAGCATATTTGAGGTGAGAGATCTGCTTACAAGTATTGGCATAGATAATGCAGGTGGGGGCAACTCCCATCTTCAGAACCTGCTCCAGCTCCCCCTAATGGCAGGACAGCAGAGGTTATCCCTCTAGGACAGCAATTCTCAACCTATGGGTCACGACCTCTTTGGGGGTCAAATGACCCTTTCACAGGGGTTACAGGGGTTGTCGTCTCCAGGCAGGTATGCCCACATGCAGACACACCCTCACACAAGTATTAAAGGGTCACAGCATTAGGAAGGTTGAGAACCACTGCTTTAGGGGCTATATGCTTCTCATATCCTCAACCTGAGGGGCTTATTAGAACTCAATAGAGCATTCCCACCCCTAACCCAAGCTCCCAAGAGCCGTGGGAAAACCCAGGGAAAAAGAACTGGGTACAGCCATGAGCTTCTGGACATGTAGGACCTACTCCACCTCCCATTTCTTCTCACTCCATTTGGAACCACTAGTCCCTTAGAAGAAATTTTGAAGTCTTACTAGATGGGGATAGAAGGATTTAATAATTCCTGGATGAGAACTCCCAAGGAGCTCTTAGGGGTGAGGGAGGAGAAAGGGAGAAGTGTTCAAAACATTCTCGGTACCTCCTTGTCCAAACACACATAAAAATATATGCTTCTTTTACTGGTAGCCTCTTGTTCATATTTTTAGTCTCCCCTACCCTATGTTCCTAGTCAGACTCTACTGGAGATGTTACCAATGGGAAAAGGAAAGATGTGACCTCCTTGATCTGTAATCATGTTGCCCATGTTCTGATTTCCTTCCCCCTGGAACCCACAGCTTGAGTTCTTTTTCAGTTCTCCTTTGCCCCACCCTCTACCCCAACTACTCTGTTCAATCCGGAGCTGCTCAGTCTTTCAAAGAACCTTTTCCTTCTGGCTCTCATGAGTCTCTTGCCTTCTCACCATACCCCCCCACCTCCAGACCTATGTGGATATGAGGCCGCCTTGGAACTCACCCGACTTGCACAGTCAAAGCCAGTGCCCAGGTTGGCTAGCACCCGCAACACACTGGGGCTGTTGTTGCACTTGACAGCAAAGAAGGGAGTCACACGAGGCAGCGCCTGCAGGAATATCTGGTGCTGCTCAGCCAAAACTCCCAGGTCAGCCACCATGAAGGCATCTCTCTCATCCTGTAGGTGAAAGGGCAGGGTAGGATCATCTCTGGTGGGATAAGGAAGAACTTTCTTGACCCTGGTTATCGCGTCATTTCTGCCTTCTGCTTACTCCAAATCCCAATTCAAGTTGTCCTTTGGAGTTGTGGGGAAGGAACATTGGCGATCAAACATGGTATTGTTGACAGAGACCTGGCCTGGGAATCAGAAGGCCTCTGTTCAAATTGAGGTTCTGATACTTTCTAACTACATCACCTTCATTAAGTCACTTAATTTCTGAGTCTCAGTTTTCTCATCTTGCAAATTGAATATAGTACCACTTTTGATACCAAGGTGGAAGACTTTAGACTTGTGCCTATTAAATTTTATACTATTTGCTTCATCCCAGTATTTTAGTCTAGAACTATCTTTTTGAATCCTGAATCTGTGGCTTTAGCCATCCCTGTTAGCTATCTGCCATCTGCAAATCCATTATGCCTGCATCCAATCATTGAGGAAAATATTCTACAACACAGGACCAAGTCCATATCTCAAGAGCGATGAAATGAAGGCTTTCCAAGTAAACACCCCTTTGACTCTGTTAGTGACTATTCTTTGGGTCCAGCCATTCAACCATTTTTGAATCCGTCTAATTGCACAATCATCTATTTTTTTTTCACAATTTTTTCCACAAAAGTAGCATGAGATTTTTGTCAAATGCTTCACTAAAATCTAGGTAAGTTATATCTTCATAATTTCCCTGGTTTACTAATCTAGTACCTATCAAAGAAGGAAATGAAGTCAGTATGGCAAGCCCAAGACCATTTTCCTCCAGAGAAAGTATGGAAGTGGAATGAATGGATTAGCTCTGACTTCAAACCTTCATATATTATCATCATTCCGTCTATCTGGAGCAGGAGACTTCCCCAAGGTCATACAGCTAGTTTCTGTGTGTGTGTGTGTGTGTGTGTGTGTGTTAAATATCTAGGGCCAGATTTGAACTCAGGTCCTCCTAACTCCAGGGCCGGTGCTCTATTCACTGCGCTACCTAGCTGCCCCCCCATCTATCTTTTTTTTTCTCTTTTTTAAAAATTGATTTATTTGTTTACTTTTAGTTTACAAGATTCAGTTCCACGGTCCCTTGAGTTCTACATTTTCTCCCCTCCCGCATGGGAGCATGCAATCAGGTACAGGATCTGCAAAGACTTTCCCATTGGACATTAGTCTGGTTGTACAGAAGGGTTGTAATCAATGGAGTGAACAATGGGAAAGAAGAAACAACCCCTGAATCTGTCTTTAAAAACACCCCAAGATAATTCTGTAATTCCTTCTTCACTGGTCTCAGCTCGTTCTGAGTTTTAGCAGAACTGCTGTCATGTTCTTACAGGACCAAATCCCCCCTTCATATTCATCTGCTATTATTTACCCTTTCTTCCAGTTAGTTGGTGCAGAGAATAGAGCTCTGGACCGGGACCCGAATTCAATCCCAGTCTCAGACACTTGCTACTTGTATAACCCTGAGTGAGTTACTTTGGTCTCTGTCTACCTCAATTTCTTCATCTTGAAGGGCTAATAATAGCGCCTACCTAATAGGGCTGTTCTGAGAGTTGCATGAGGTAGTGTCTGTAAAGTTCTTCAAAGTGTTATATAAGGGTTGTTGTTGTTGTTGTTGCTGTTTTCTTGGGTTTACATTTAGTTGTGAAGTTCCCTGAGAATCTACATTGTTCTCTCCACATATGTACCTTGGCCCTGGTGGGTCAAAATGTTCTCTTCAATCCTGGAGAGCTTGGGGACCTCCTTTAGCCCTAGGAGTTCACTGGGAATGTTAGTGTGCTCCCCTCAGCTCCTGAGGACTTTGAATTCTCTAATCAGCTCTTGAGAACCCTTGGGACTTCATCTTCTTAAGAGCTCTAGGGTTACCCCCATCAATGTCTGGGAACTCAGATCTCCCTATACCCACACAAGCATCATTATCCAATGCTGCCCTCATGTCTTGGTCAATATTCCTCTGTGGCAGCACTGATCCCTTTGGACTGCTGGGGAAGGAGGAACATGGCCAAACTGGGGACTTATTTGTCTTGACTATGCATGTTTGTAATGGGAGTCTTGTTTTTTTTGCTTTCTCAATGTGGAGAATAGGGGAGATGGGAGGGAGAGAAGCTGGCTTTTCATTTAAAAATTTAAAAAATAGAATTTCTTAGCTAAAAGGGACCTCAAAACAGAATGCTGGAGCTGGGAAAGATAAACAATGTTAGAGGCAAAAGAGCCCTTAGAACAGAGGTTCTCAACCTGTGGGATGCAACCCCTTTTGGGGTCGAACGATCCTTTCACAGGAGTCACAGGGGTCACCTAAGACCATTGGAAATAGGTCTTAAGCACCGAAACACCTTGCTCTTCTATCCGTCTCCAGGCAGGTCAGCCCACATGCAGATACGCGCACATACAAGTGTTAAAGGGTCCTGGCATTAGGAAGGTTGAGACCCATTGTTTTAGAAGATAGAATATGAGAAGGCAAGGGATTTTAGAACATAGCATGTCTGGGCTTGCTGGGACACTAGAAAGTAGAATATAAACGGTCTTAATGGGGGGATAGGTCCTTAGAACATAGACTGTCAAAGCTGGAAGATAACTTTCAACATAGAATATTAGAGGTAGGAGGAATCTTAAAACTTAAGACTATTAGAACTAAGAAGGATGTTAGAACACAGAATGCCAGTTGGAAGGATTCACAGAATTTCATCAACCCCCCAGCTTCCTCTAGTAAATATTGATTGATTGACTTAATAAACATCACTCATATTTTAACAATTACTAGGCTATGTTTCAAGAGATCTGTTATTTCGATCTCAGTCTTTTTTCTTCCCATAGAAACAAAGTTATTAATGGTGGTTAGATTGCTAGGTCAGTAGACTAAAAGCCATTTAATCCCTAAAATGAATACTTCAGGTAATCTGTGATTTAGCCACTGTGGGTCCTCCTTTCACTCATGTAATCTCCAACCTCCTCTCACCTTTCTAGCCCATGTGATTCTTACTTATCTGAACACAAAAGCTCTATGTGTGGTCGAGCCAAAGTGCTGACAGACTCCCTCTGCTTGTTTGAATATTTCATCAATCCTATGACTCTTGAGATTTAGCAGTTATTCCTTGCTATTGTTAAACGTCCCTCTACTTTTTCTATCATCTATGTCTTTGATGGGACAGCTAGATGAGTTTTTGTTTTTGTTTTTGATTACAAGATTCTTCCCTTGACTGACTACTTAAAGAGGCCTATTCACTGAATGGGTGTTACTTCACTCAAAGTGAGAACCTGAAAAGACCTTAGATTGAAAGGGTCAAGGTCTTCCATTTCACCCTGGGCCATCTCCAGTCACCATGATGACTATCTGGCCCTTGGACCCAGATGGGTCTGGAGGAGAAAGTGAGTTTGGTGATCTTGCACAACCCTCCCTCACTCAAATCAAAGTCAATGGAAAGTCATGTCATCATCTCCCTGATGTCATGGTCCTTTTCAAGAACAAAGGACAAACCACACAAACTTCAGAGTGGAGAAGTAATTTGTCCAAAGTTACATAGAGAGTTATTGGGAGAGTTGGGATGAGCCCAGGCAGTCAGGCTTTCATCTTCATTCTCAACTGTCATATGGCCATCAGGTTCAATCCTTCCAGAACTGAGTCCCTCCTTGCCTGACTTCCTGACAGCCTCAGAACAAGTGCATTGATTTCTCTTACCGAGTCTGATAGTTCCTGGATTTTTTCCTGGACAAGCTTCCAAGCAGAAGCTCCTGCCTCTAGGCAGATCACCTGTTCTTGTGGTTCCCCAGAGCTTCCAGGGCCCTTAGGAGTTTGCATGTTGGGTTCTGGTCCCTCAGAGAGGATTTGAACACAGGTTCTGGAAAGAGATGGCCATAAATTGTCTGCCCTCTGACTCATTCTAACGCCCCATCCCAATCCCTCCTCCCATCATCTGGCACGAGACTTTAACTCCCTCCCTTTCTGGAGACAGTCTTCTCCAATAGATTACAAGATTCAGAGATGAGAAAAACATCAGAGATCATCTAATCTGATTTCTCATTTTGCCAATGAGGAGTCAAGATATAGATTGCTGAAGATCTTGGGTCTTGCTAGATTTGCCCTATGGAGCTACCCATGTCAGTGTCAACATTCAAAAGCCCTTTCATATACATGAAAGTAAAATAGGAAGGTCCCACAGCCCCAGCCTCTGAGTCATCAGAAGTTTCGCTTTGGCCTTTGGGGGGTCAAAAGGCTCCTTTCAGTCCCAGAGAGCCTGAGGAGCCCTTTTAGCCTCTGGGAGTTCAGGGATCACTATCCCTCAGGTCCTAGGAGTATACTCTCCTCCATCCCTGAGGACTTTGAATTCTCTACCATTAACCTTTGAGAACCTTTTGTCTTCATCTTCTAAGAGCACTAGGGTTGCCCCATCAACCTCTGGGAGCTACAAGATCACCCCAAACCCATGCAAACATTGTTATCCAATGCTGTCCTCACCTCTTGGCTGACATTCCTCTGTGACAGCACTGATCTCTGTGGAGTAGGAAGTAGAGAAACTGCTGCTTCAAGTGGAAGCAAACCTTTTGGGGAAGAAAAAATAGAATCCAGTCAAGACAAGCTAGTGCTTCCAGGCAGTGAATGAGTCATGAGTGGAGACTAGGTATATATGGAATCATGCTTCCAATTTGCCCCACCTACCTTGAGTCTATCAGTAGTCCCTATCTTACCTCTGGCCTTTGCTCTCAATACCTCCCTCCTCCACCAGCAGCAATCACACACCTTCCTAGATGGGCCAAAGGACAGTCACCATAGAAAGGTCTGCCCCCCACTTGTTCTATTCTCTACTTTGTCCCTGTCCTTTTACAGAAGTGTGGGCTTTTAACAACCCTCCCCCCCCACCTGCCCTCGCCTCTACCTGCCCTCCCCTCCATCATCCCTCTCTCATCCCCTTCCCCCCTACTCTCCTGAAGGGCAAGATACCCAATTTAGAGTGTATGTCATTTCCTCCCTAAGCCAAAGTCAATGAGAGTAAGGTTGACCCATTCTCTTTTGCCTTCCTGCTCTTCCCCTCCATTGTAACAGTTATCCTTTGCCTCTTCTATATGAGATAATTTACTCCATTCTGTCTCTCCCTTTCTCCTCTCATTATATTCCTCTCCCACCTCTTGTTGTGCAGAGAATAAGAGCAACCTGAGACCTGGGTTCAAGGTAAAATTTAGGTGTGGATTTATTAAGCAAATGCGTGACTACTGGAGTGTTCACTCAAATTGGTAGTGGTCCATTGGTGGTAGGACCATTGTTTAAAAAGGCTAAAACCACAAAAATCACAATCAGGGAGGGGAGCTAGCAGAAGCAATGATGTACAGAAGCAAAGAATAGTGATTGGTTAGATCTATAGCTCAGGGCTCATTTGGGAATATGGCACAAGGGTAGAAGGGTGCAACTTTCCTGTGACTTGGGGGTCCCTCCTAGAACAGGGTGGAGGTCACAGGGTAGAGGGTCATAGTCAGCTTTCCAGAACAGGGTGAAGGGACATGGGGTAAGAGGGACTGGAATTCCCCAGGACAGGCCAGAGTCATGTTCTGGCCGAAGGGTGTGGGGACCCTGCTTGGTCAGCGGAACAGAACAGGGTGGTCTCTATATAAGATAGTCTTACACCATAACCTTAGGCTGAACCTTGTACATTTATGCTGATTCAGGGAGAATATACAGAATGCTAATTTGAGGAAGGTAGGGTTTAGAGGACTACACCTTGGGCAATACCCAGGACTATGCCTTAAACTGTTTCAAGCTATTACAGGGTGTCGGAGAGAGACAAAGACAAAAATATAAAGGGGCTTAATGGTGGGCCACAAATCAGGTGGTATGTAGTGACCTGGGATTTGGGTTTGGATACAACACTCCCAATTTCACCTTTTAAATATAATCCCTTCCTATTCAATTGATCCTGTGCCTGTGTATGTACATACATACATACATACATACATATATGTGTGTGTATGTGTGTGTGTGTATACATATATATATATATATGTATGTATATACACACACACATTTATATTCCTTACAACTATCCTCATACTGAGAAAAGTTTCATAAATTACAATTACCTTTTCTCCATGTAGGCATGTATAGTTCAACTTTGATAAGTTCCTTATGATTTCTTTTCCCTGTTTACCTTCTCATGCTTCTTGTATTTGAATGTCAAACTTTATTCAGCTCTCATTTTTTCATCAAGAATGCTTGAAAGTCCTCCACCTCATTGAATGACCATATTTTCCCCTGAAACATTACACTCAATTTTGCTGGGTAGGTGATTCTTGGTTTTAATCCTAGCTCCTTTGATCTCTGGAATATCACATTCTAGGCCCTTCAATCCCTTAATGTAGAAGCTGCTAGTTCCTGTGTTATCCTGATTGTGTTTCCACAGTCTTCAAATTGTTTCTTCTTGGATGCTTGTATTATTTTCTCCTTGAAATTCTGGAATTTGGGGGGGCGGAGCCAAGATGGCAGCATAAGAGCAGCAACATATTGCAGCTCTCACATAGCCACCCCAAAATACCCATAAAATATGACTCTAAACAAATTCTAGAACTCCAAAACGCACACAAATATACTTTCCACTAAAGTCAGCTCAGCTACGAAGAACCATATCAGCCCTGCAAGCCAAAAACAGCCTAGCCTGAAACCACAGCTCTGCCCTGGAGGTGGCTGGATGAGAGGAGTCTGGAGGTGGCTGGACGAGAGGAGCTGAACCCTGACTGGAGCTTCAGGTGAGCGGATTGGCGGCAGCTGTGGTAGTATCCAGAATTAGGTTAGTGGAGCTCGCAAAATTGGGAGAGAAAAGCGGGTCCAGCCGAAACGCCTCCAGGGCAACGAGGCCACAGAACTGGAGGTCTTGTACCTGCCTCCACACTGCCACTTCACAGCTCTCAGCCTGCAGACTGCAGGGGGAACAAGTAATCGTTCAAAGGCCAAGTGCTCTCGCGTTGAGCAGCCTGGATCCAGATCACAGTCTTGGGCTTTGGTCCTGTGTTTTTTTTTTCAGTGAGCTGGAGAGGGGGAGGGACCCAGAAGCTGCCTAAGAGCTCAAGCAGCTGGGAAAACCCCAGCAGTTTGGGACAGAGCTTTCCCCTCTGGAAGCAGAACTCCACAGAGATTAAAAAAAAAAGTCACGGACTGACCAACCATGAATAAGAATAAGGATAAGAAGCAAAGTAAGAACAGCAACCAAACCCTAGATGCCTTCTTTGGGGAAAAGAAGGATCAAGGCAAAGAACAGGAGGAAGGCAGCACAGCCAGAGCTCCCCCAACAAAAGCTTCCAATAAACATGAAGATTACCTTAAACTTAGAGCTCAACTTAAGAAAGATTTGGAAAACCAAATGAGAGAAGCAGAAGAAAAATTGGGAAAAGAAATAAGAATGTTGCAAGAAAATCACGAAAAGAGAGTCAGCAATCTGACTGAAGAAATTAACACCTTAAAAAATAGATTAACTCAAATGACAAAAGAGGCCCAAAAAGCCAATGAGGAGAAGAATGCCTTAAAAAGTCGACTTTGCCAGATGAAAAAAGAATCTCTAAAGCATTTTGAAGAGAATAATTCCATCAAAATTAGAGTGGAGCAAATGGAAGCAAATGACTTTATAAGAAATTGAGATACTATCAAACAGATCCAAACAAATGAAAAAATAGAAGGCAATGCGAAACATCCCCTTGAAAAAAACCACTGACCTGGAAAATAGATCCAGGAAAGACAACTTAAAAATTATTGGACTACCTGAAAGCCATGATCAAAAAAAGAACTTAGTAAGCATCCTTCAAGAAATTCTCAAGGAAAATTGCCCAGATGTTTT
>JAQQSU010003768.1:0-14273 GCA_028627135.1 Pseudochirops cupreus | reverse complement strand
GTGGAACTGAATCTTGTAAATTAAAAGTAAATGAGTAAATAAAAAAAATTTAAAAAAAAATAAAAAAAATACAAAAAAAAGATATAAAAAAAAAAAAAAGAAATAACTATGGAGCCATTGGAGACATGACTGGAGGATAAAAGATAGTGAAGTGTCATGGAAGTTAGCTCAGGAGATAGTGTCAAGAAGGAAGAGGTAGTTGATAATGACAAACACAACAGGTTGAAATAAAAATATTTCTGCTAATGTCCTTTCTGTTAACTATTTCAAGAAAGTTCATTGGTGACTTTCACAAGATGGATTTTAACTAAACTAGTAGGGAATAAAATAAAATCTTAGGGATCTTTGGAGTTTAACCACTCTCCTTGAAGATTCCCCATCTTTCTTCTCTCTACCTGTGTCCTTCAATATTCCCTCATGTGGTAGAAGCAGCCCCTCTTTTAAGTAGGCTGAGCTAATTTCCCTTTAAGGCAAAGCTTCTTAACCTTTTTTACATCATGTACCCCTTTGGAAGTATGGTGAAGTCTATGTGCTGCTTCTTTTAATTCATTATTTAGAGAAATGACAACATTTCTGGTAGAAATTAGTGAGGGGGGAAAGATGTAATGTTTTTTTCCTATTCGAATTCATAGATCCTTTGAAATCCTTCCATGGGCTCCAAATTAAGAACCATTACTTTAAGGGGACAAGGAGGCCATCTCTTTAGTTGGTTTTGGTTGGTCCAGAGGGTTAGGGTTTGGTTCCTCACTACATAAGGTAAATGTCTCATGGGGACAGCTGATGCTACAGTTTAGTGGAGTTCCTACTGCCCTGAAGGAATGCCTATCTAAGCTAACCCTTGTAGTTGTCCTGCTGAATATGGGGATAGAGGGGGAGGAGTTTTTTTTATCTGACTCAGGAACAAGAAATTTTATCCTTCTAAACTTTCTTCTAAGTAAGATGGTTTTTATTTCATTTTATGGTCTATGGATGTTTCTTTGAATCCTAATCCTTTCCCAGTCCTGCTTAATTTTATGTACCTTTCTTATGAGACTATCCCCCATTTATATAGTACATATCTTGTTTGTCCATAGCTATTTGCATGTCATCTGCCAGATTAGACAGTGAGCTCCTTGAGAGCAGACTGAGTTTTTGTTTGTTCCCCTTTCTTTGTATTCCTTATTATTATTGTATTTTATTGTACTCCTTATTATTATTATTATTATTCACTCCTTTCAATTGTTCCTCTTCTTGACCCCATTTGAGGTTTTATTGACAAACCACTGGAGTGGTTTGCCATTTCCTTCTCCAGCCCATTTTACAGAGAAGGAAACTGAGGCAAATAGGATTAAGTGGCTTGACCAGGGTCACACTTGACCAGGTCAGTCGGTGTCTGAGGCTCGACTTATACTCAGATTTTCCCAACACCAGGCCTGATGCTCCATCCTGCACCATCTGGCTGCTCCTCTCCCCTTCCACACACCCCCACCCCCACCACACTCAACCCCCACCTCCTGCCCAAGCACATAGCAGGTGCTTAATAAATGCTAGCTGACTAACACTCCTGAACCTGAATCATTGGCTTGGCCTGACCTAGGTCCAACCCAGAAGACCGTTATTACATGCCAAAAATATAAGTGTTCAGAAGAAATTTTCTTAGCATTCCCAAAGCTACCATGTTACTGACATATTTCCAGGGATCAGTCTTGAATGGCTGAATAATAGCCCATTTTTTGGACCCACAGATTTTTAAACTGTCACTAGTAAAGATGGTGACCCTTAGCTCATTTAAACACCTGAAGAATAAGGATTCTAATTTAGAATGTATTTAGGGATGGTTCATATCGATGTTGATATTCCATTCAGGTTCTCTATGCATGCCAGTTCATTCTTGCTTACATTCTCTCATAATGTCTCCAAAGAGGATTCAAAACACTGGATGCCTTCCTCCTAATATTCAGTTGTTGGTATCTGCACAGCATTTACAACTGATTTATCTGATATTCCTTGATCTTAATACATAATCAGTCCCACTTCTTTTTCTGATCATAAATCACTTGATTATATTCTCTCATGCCACTTCTCATATGCAAGTATGGTTTGGTAATTGGTAACATGATCCTAGAAATTGGCTTGGAGATGGGGCTTCAATAAAGATTAAAACCACTTCCTGTTCCTTTTCTCTGATAAGTTGTGGAATTATACTTGAATGTCCTAGATCTGTTTTGGAGTCGAGACACAAGTTCTTCTTCCTCTTGGCTGATGATGGAGTTGGGGAGAAGAAATTTTTAGGCAATATATCAAAAGAATAAGGATGTAGTTTATTAGTTAGTTTCAAATGCCTAACTTTGGAATATTGGTCACTGACTTTTAAGTACTGCATGGATTTTACATTACTGGTCTTTAAGCTGATTTGCAACCATAAAGTATAAAGAATTCTTCCACTAAAAACATTAAAAATTGTTCACTGAAGCCTTTATCTGTAGAGGCTAAAATAGCAAAAGCTAAATAGAAATCTCTTTTCCACATGATTACTTTGTGATAGGTACTTTAAATGTCTTCAATTTGCATTGTATAGTCTTACAGACAGATTGGACATCTTGTTGAAAAGTGACCTATCAAAAATTTGTAAGTAACGATCTTACCCAGATGTTAAAGCTAAGAATTTATTGTGAAGTAAAATGCCACCTAAAATTACAGCTATGCAAATACAAAGTTTTATTAAACTGTCTGATCAGCACCAGTGTTAGTATCTAGCCAAGACAGTGCTCTACTGGCTTCTTTTCTAGGTTTCTCCATGGCTTTTACCAATTCTTTCATTTTTTTCTTTTAAAAAATAAGAAGAATCAGGAGGTATAAACTCATAAAAACACAACAGACTTTATTGGTAAAGTACTTCAGTGTTCTATGATCTCATTAATGTGGATTTTTCTTTCCACACAGATCCTAAGTCTTCCATGACTGTTCATCCCTCATCGGATACTCTTGTCCACTTCCTAGATTAAATCCACCACAGAAAGTTTATACTACCTGTTGGAGGACTTTCTCATGTTCTCTTTATAATTCACAAATACCAATGGAGCAAGGCCATGTGACCAACCTGTATTTTGCCCATACCTTTCATTGATGGTATCCTTTACATTATTTCTCCTGCATAATTCCTCATGTTGCAGCCTGAGGGATCTTCCATTAGAGATTACAGTTTCTGAGGATTGAGGGAAGGTGGAAGGGAACAGCAAGGATTGATTAAGCAGCTGCTATGTGCCAGGCACTGTGCTAAGATTTTTACAGATATTATCACAGTTGAGCCTCACAACAACCCTGTGAAGGAGCTGCTGTTATGATCATCATTTTACAATTGAGAAAACTGAAGCAGATAGCAGTTAAGTGATTTGCCTAGGGTCACATAGGTAAGATGTGTCTAAGACCAAATTTTAACTCAGGTCTTCCTGACTCAGGGCTCCGTATTCTATGCACCCTGCCACCCTCCTGCCTCTAGTACTGACCAAGTACGTTGTAATACTCTTCTAGGGAATAAGAAATCTCCTGGTGGTTCCATAAGTGAAATACTCTATGGCACATTAGTGGAGCCCTTTTGTAGCACTGGTGGACAAGGACACATTATGGTCTGCTACATCAGGCTTTTTGTGTACATGGTTATTATATTTCGAAGGATACTATTTCACACATATAGTAGGGAACAACTGAATTTAAATCCTACCTCAGATATTTGCTAGCTCTGGGACCCTAATCAAATCATTAAACCTCTTAATACCTTAATTACCCTACTTTTAAAATGAAGGAGCTAGACAAAATAGCCTGTAAAGCCTCTTCCAGTTCTAAATCTGTGATCCTATGAAATCAGAGTAATGTTGTGTAATGGGAATTTGAAGATCTTCCCTGCTCCTTAATAGGCCTAAGGGAATTTGAAGATATTCCCAGCCCATTAATAGGCTAAACATTATCACATGGAGCCTGTGGTGGGAGGAGTTTGCTGAACAGGTAGAGCACAAGGGGTAGAGCAGAGCTGAGAGGAAGCTGGAAGTCAGAGCAGTTAGTGTGGAGGGAGAGAGAGGATGCAGGCTAGGAGACAGTTAGACTTATGAGTGTTTGTGGGAAGGCCTGAGTAGGGGGAAGGCTTTGGGATAGTGTTGCTCTCTGCAGTGTTATTTTATATAGATTTCTTTGTTGCTATGATGAATTCGGTTTTCTGGTATTGGGTTTTGGCTTTCTGGTGTTTGGATAAATGTTTTGCTTCTGTCCTCTATATGAAGAGTCTATTACATTTTGTAATGCAGAACTATGCCAGCAAATTCATAGTTTCCATTGGTGCTGTGAATATTGCCTTGGCGATACATATTGTTAAAATAATAATTAGTGTTCTACTCTGTTTGCTTTTTTAAATTGGAGTAAATTAAAAGAATTTTATCTTAAGAGGTTTGGGAGAATTACCACTGAAGAGAGTTGTGGGCACCTTCAGGTGCTACAAAATCAAAATTAGGGGTCTCCATTCCTAAAATCAGAGTAGGCTTTGGGGGGGGAGGGGGAAAGAGAGAGTGGAAAAGGCCCCTGTTCTGAAGTGATATTTGAATCATACTCTGCCATGTACTAATTATATGACTTTGGGAAAGTCTCTTCATGTCCCTGGGCCTCAGCTTCCTCATTCATGAAAGGGAATTGGAATAGATAATGTCTAAGGTACTTCCAGATCTGCATGAATCTAGGATTGTGTTACCTATTGGACTTTTAATCTGAGGAGCCACAGTTTTAGTCTTTGTTCAAACAGAAGCATGTGAATCAGCCTGGCATGTTGGTAAAAGGACCTCACATTAGCAATTAAGAAAACTCTAGTCTTGACTGTACTATTTACTGGCTGAGGCACTTTAGGTAAGTCACATACCTAACTCTACATCTCAGTTTCCTCATTTACAAAATGGCAATATGACAAGATGCAGCACTAAAACTCTATGAACTCATACCAGATAGGAAGGAGCTGACCCAAAGATACATGTTACAGCATTCCAGCTGCCCAGATGATGCTTGATGTCATTGTCTCCTATTTCAGAGGAGCAGGCAAAGATTATCAGGAGTAAATGAAAATAACTCTTCTTCCCATCATCCCTCTGTTTAAAACCTTGCAGGGACATTCAACTCATTGAGTTTTAGAAATCATGAGATGAGTAATGTAGAAATGTTTTGCATGACTTCATATTTGTAATGAGCATCCTATTTCTTGCCTTTTCAATGGGTGGAGAAGAGGTCGGAGAAGAGAGAGAATTTGGAACTAAAAAAACATTAAATATAAAACAACAACTGAAGAAGTAGGGAAGGAGAGAAGTCAGAACTGAAAATGAAAATAAAATAAAATAAAAATTTTAAAAGAAATTATGAGAAACTCTTTGTTTAATCTCTATATGTAGATGTTCCCTTCTTTCTCAGGCTGGAGTGAATAATTTTTAACTGATTTCTTCCTACTCAGAAAACTGACTTTGCTTCTTTCCCTTTTCAGATTTGTATTATACTAATGAAGACCTATCCCATCTCAGCAGTCTAGGGCCTCATGTCACCCTACCCCTTACTGCAGGGAAGATACCTACCAGTTAGCCTCAGACAGATGATCTTTTCTGAAGCATCTGGGTACCCTTTCTCACATGTGCTGTCTATCCCACCAACCCTGAGCTCGCTGGAAACACTACCCCCAGGACTCTATGAGTCTGTATCACCTATGAATGAGACCTCAGTAATGGGTTTACTTTTATTAGTTAGCCAAAGGCTTGTATCCTCAGCTAGAGGATATAGTTCAAATCAAAAGCAATTAAAATAAACATTCCAAGAAAAGTTGCAATAGAGTATCACCCCTCTCCGTCCCTAATAAAGCTGGGACACACTCTCCCATTATTGCATACACCATCAGGGGGAAATGTGGATGTGTGTGGACACAAATAGAGATTACATATCCTATAGGCGCATATTCAGTGAACACGTATGGCCACTAGATGTGGATGTGAGGAATACATGTGACCGGCATATGCATAGGAGACATGAATGAACAAACCATACCATGCCATCTAATACGGATATCTTTTGTATACACAGCCATTTAATACTGATATCTTCTGATGATGTTATCATACTCTTCTGTTTGGCTTGCTTTACCTTGAATGACTCATCACTGCTGATTCCAGCTGAAACTCCTGCCTGCACTGATCTCCACACAGTGCCACATTTTTGCTTGCTCTCTCTACTGGCAAGTTCTCACTGCTACCACTTACTAACTTCAACTGTAGTTATTAACTGCAGAATTACATTTTCAGGGTAACTTTTTAGCCATTTCAGCTCCCATCTACCAGATTACAATTATTAAAAAGCTTCTCCTTAATAAGGGCAACTGATAACTCTTTAGTCATAGTAGAGACTATGAGCTGCCACACTCAAAGGCCAGTCGACTGCTCTCAGACTAAGATCTAAGATCTAGGTAGACTAAGGAAGATTAAATCTATTCTTTGGTTGATTGATTGACTGACTTCTGTGTTCCAAGCTGACTCAAAGTATGATGCCGCAGACTATCTAGTGAAAAATTCCTTGTAGCCCCTCATGGGGATCCTATATGGTGTGTTCAGGGAGGATTAGCACCTTTGGTATGAGGGCTTACTGAGCCTTTTTCAGGGCTGCTCATCAACCCTTGGTGTCCACCTGTCACCCAGCTCTCACCTGTGGCTCCAAGAAGCTGTATCATGTCAATTAGTGGGATGTCTACCCAAAGCATGTGAAAACTACCCCCCTCCAGTGAAATGGGCAGATGAGAACAAGGGAGCATCATGATGCAGGAACTATGGAACGCTTAGACTTTGGTCAGATATTGATGACACCAAGGTCATCCACTGCATCCCAGTCCATCACCAGCCATCTTGACTTTTGTCTTGCTTCCAGACTTTGATGACTCTGGAAGAGAGAGTGAGAGGATGGTGACTTTGTACAACTCTGCCTCACTTAAATTCAATTCATTCTATGATGTCATTGATCCTCTTGAAAAACAAAGGATGAACAACAATCCCCAAAAAACATTTTGGGAGCACTTCTAGGAGTTGTAGAGAAACCCTGGTTTAAAACCCACCTTTATCCCAAGATCCTCTTAAGATTGTAGTGTAAATGAATCTAAACAAGGACAAAAGCTAAGAGGGAAAATTATTGCCTTCTATCTTCCTGCCTCTATTTCTTCCTTTTATAGATAAATGTGTCTAGCATCAAACCTCCCATAACTATACTTAGAAATTCCTCAGTTTCCAAATTGTTCTGATATTTCTACTAAATTGCCTAGCAACACACACACATACACACATACACACACACACACACATACACATACACACACACACGCAGAGTTCTACTACATTTTTAGTTTGATTAAATGGTAGGATATCTGATTTGTTAACCATTGTAATTTGCTATTATTGTCACATGTTAGTGTATTATAGCTGCTGTTGAATATTCTTAGGCTTTTACTTATATTATAGTACCAAATTAATTTCTCCATCAAATTTTATCAACAATTTGAGGGTTAATGAATGGTGATAATTTTAGAAGCATTATTATGCCAGTTAGTATAATTCACAGCAACCAATCTGTTCCATCATCCAATTATCTATTTAATTGTTTCCTGAGTTGCTATTCATATTCTACACCTGTCATCTACCAAATTTTCCATTATTATACATTTGTGATAATGTTAAATGTCACTCACCTTACTTTCAATTACTACTTGCCTTCTGTCTCACCATACCTTGGCTTGTCTAAGCCACAAATTAGATGTAGCTTTATTTTCCCTATAACCCCTAAAATGATGGAGTTGTAGCACTTTTTGTTCAGTGTCTGCATTTGCTCTTGGTTTTTTTCCTCATAGATTTTCAGCTAGGTTGTAATGTTGTTATTTTTTACAGTTACTAGTGGGACCAAATTCTAATCTCCTTTATCGACCGGTTTTGTAGTCAAATTTATTGATGAGTAATCCTTTAGTTTCTAATCTAGGAACAACATTAGATTGTTATCTAAATAATAAATAGATTGCTGTCAACCACATCCTTTCTGTCTACTTATCATGGTACAGTTTTCTTACTGATTGCAGTTTTTAGGTGACATAAAATAGTCCCTCATTAACTCTCTGCTGTTTTGTTCAATTCAGCTAACATTTATTAAGTACCTCTTGCATGTAAAGCTCTCTATTAGGTATTGGGGAAGATACAAATTTAACTATCCCTAATTTGTGATTCACTGGCCTTGGAAGGGAAGTTGAAATAATCCTCCCTCCTCTCCCTCATTCCTACTTTCATACATTCCTGCTATCATCATCACTGAATAATCTCTTGTCCTTTGAGAGTTACTCTATCTAAATTTCTCACCCATTCAGATCCTATAGTTTTATATATGCTGACCCTTAAAACATTTTTCCAACTTTCCCAATGGATTCAGTCCTTGGCTACTAGGACATGTCAATGTGCATGGTCTCTGATATCCTGACTTTCCATTTCCCCAATCTTTTCAACTCCTTTGACCTATTTGTAGCAACGCTCTTCATTTTGCCATCATTCACAAATTTTCCACTTGCAATAGCAAGACCGCCATCATTCCTTTATCTAATAGAGCCTCCTATCATTCAATTTCTCCCTAATATTCCTCCTAAACCTTTATCTTTAACATGAAGCTAATGCTTCTACTCTCAGTACTTTGGCAGGTATCCCAGTTTTGGCTACGTTTTTCTGCCTTCCTAATCTTCACTCTTTAGTGAATTAGTTCAACTCAGTACTATATTCTGCTCCCAAATCTCTTGGTCTCTTGTCCCAGTACTACTCATGCCTTGCCAAACTCCAACCTTAGATTACCCAAACAATTCACCTCTACTCCTATTGATACGTGACTGAACAAAACTGAACAAAACACATCCATGCTGACTGGTCCATTACAGATATGTGTTATTTAATCTCAACTGTTGTCTCATTGCAGCAAGAGCATCAATTTATTTTTCCCTATCCCACTGCTATGTATCTTCCTTTTATTTTTATGATTTTCTCTACTGATACATTTTTATACTAGATTTTTCTTCAGACATTCTTTTTAGAAATTTTGGTGTTTCCGCTTTTCCCACATATTGCCCATCATTTATCTTGGGGATTCTCCCTCACTCTTTGGTTCTCTAGTCCTGCACCAATCCTGTCCCCAGAAGGTTGGGCATCTTTAGCCTCCTTGTTTTGGGGTTAGCTAGGTTCTTACCCTAAGTAAACTTTGGGGGAAAAGTTCTGGCTTCACCCTCGTTTCTAGTCCTCTTTCTCTCAGTCCTGATTTTGCTCCCTCTTAGCCAGTAGGTTTTCCATCCTTCTCAAGTTTTTCATATCACCCCCGCTTACAATCACTGTCCCTTTTTTTTTTTTGCTTTTTGGAGGGGAAAAAGCAGAGCAATTGGGGTTAAGTGACTTGCCCAAGGTCACACGGCTAGTAAGTGTTAAAGTGTTAAAGTCTGAGGCAGGATTTGAATTCAGGTTTTCCCGACTCCAGGGCCAGTGCTCTATTCACTGCACCGCATAGTTGCCCCGTGTCCCTTTCTTTCAGAGTCATTGTTTGCTACTTCTTGTGGGGTGGGTGTAGTATTCAGGCCCAGTCATTGCTATGGAGTGAATAGGTAGGGTTCTGCATTGCTGTGCTCTGGGTCACAAAACCTGTGTCTGCTTGCGCGCACTCTCCAATGTATGTGGAATGGACTGGGAAAGAGGATGCTAAGTGGAAGCTCTAAGCATTAAAGTTGTCTTTAATGTTATGTTATTAAGTTTTTATTCTACGTGTATGCGTGTGGAAGGAATATGTGTTTGTGATGGTAGAAATTTTATCTTCTTATCTTGTAGATTTCTTTGAAATTGCTCCAAATGTTAGGATATAATTCTATGGGAGGGGGCAAGGCTTGGGAAGAAACAATGACTCTACCATCTTGTTGGTCACAAATACATAATTAGTGTTTTTTCTCTAAACAATTTCATTTAAAAGGAGTAATAATAATGAGCAAGTGAGAATAGTAAAGAGTAGGAAGACTTCTGCTATAAAATCCATAGGAAAAACTGTAGAACAATAGAGCTAGAAAGGACCCTAGAAATCCCTTCATCTAGTCCCTTCATTTTACAGATGAGTCTCAGAAAAATGAGGTCACCCAGTTTGCCTGAGCCTGGGGTATAAACCTGAGTCTAAGAGTAAGTGACAAAACAATGGCTAAAACCCAGCTCTTCTCATTTCTGCTCCAGTACCCCTTTGTCCATGCCCTGAAGCTCCAGGATGGATTCCCTTATTCTTACATTGAAAATGTAACCCATGAGAACTATCAGTCAAGAACTCAGCACATACATAATAGTAAAAAGTCATAAAATCTTTCCTTTCATTCATTTACCCAACTAATATTTACTGAGTGACTCCTCTTGAGAAGAGAAGAGCCTTAGTAAAGAGTATAGGAAGTGACAACAAGGGACCTCAGTTCAGATTTTAGCTCTGCTACCTATAAAACAAGGCACTTTTCCTCTTTGAGGCTCAATTCCCCCGTCTTTAAAATGAGGAGGTTAGAGGATATGGTCTCTGTGTCTGTCAATCAGTGATCCTCTGATCCTCTGTGAAAGGCTGGATATTATGGGGGATAGTAGGCCCTAGGAAAATACATTATGCTGGGTGCTATATAGAATACAAAGCCCTAGCTTTATGGAGCTTATGATATGCCAGGGAAGATAAAACATATAAAATGATAATAAAAGACAGCATGTTATAAATTTAATTTAAAAAAGGTACAAAGATAGCCTAGGAGCTCAGAAGAGGAAGAAATTATTTCTGGCTGTGGTGGTCAAGGAAAAAGTGATGAAGTTAGCATCTGAACTGTGTCTTAAAAGGTAGGTTTTCAATAAGTGGTGATAAGAAGAAAGGGCATTTCAGACGGAAGGAAAGCCATCTACTTTCCTAAAGATGAGAAAGCATAATCATGTTTAGGAGATGGTAAATACTCCAGTTTGGCTAAGATATAGGATAAATATAGGGGAATAGTAGAGGAAAAAAAGATCAGAAATGTAGATTGGTCTAGTTTGTGGAGGGGCAAAAAAGCTACCCTGAGGCATATGTAGTTTTTTACCATAGAACCTAGGGAGCCATTGGCCTTTTCTGAGAAGAGTGTGACATGTTCAGAGCTATGCTTTAGGAAGTTTTCTTTGGTAGCATTGTGCAGGATGGACTAAAGCATTAACAGACGGGAGATAGCAATACTAGTTAGGAGGTCAAAATAGTCTAAGCCCACAATTCCCAAACCATGCACTGCAATTAACTCACAGGGGCACTGTGGGGTCCTTTAAATTTTAGAAGGAAACACAGCAATACTTCACATTTGTCAGGCATTGGTGAACCACTAGAGGCAGTTCATAGTTTCAACACAAGATCATACTTCATTTCTTTTGATGATGTTCTTGAAAATCTGAGATATGGTTTGGTTACTTGTATTTTCAACTGTATCAGTAACTTTTCAAACTTTCGTGTTTATGATATCACATCTTTGTGAAGCTGGATTTTCAGCAATTGTCATGGTAAAAGGCAAGTATCATACAAAAACACAACATGGAAGAAGAAATGAAAGTGTTGGTGTCCAATCTGATTCCAAGGTTTGAGAATGTGTTCATTGCGTAACAGGTATATGCATCCCTTTAGTAATTGTGGTTAGTTAAGAATGAAATTTTTTCCTTGAATGAAATTAATGAATTGAATGAATGAAACTTAATTTTCTTTCACTTTAAGTATATTGTATTTTCAAATAGTTAATATATTGTTAGGGCATTAATACTTGGATCTAACTACCCAATAGGTAGGCATTTCTTTTGGCCTTGAAGTGTTGTGAATAATTACCCAGGGCAGCTTGGTGGCACAGTGAATAGAGCATTGGTCCTGGAGTCAGGAGGATCTGAGTTCAAATCTGACCTCAGACTCTTAACACTTACTAGCTGTGTGACCTTGGGCAAGTTCCTTAACCCCAGTTGCCCTGCCTTCTGCCCCCCCCAAAGAAAAAGACAAAAAAAAGAGAAAAATTTCTGAGATACTAAGGGTACTGTGAACCAAGACAATTTAGGAACTAAATTTTATGATCTAGTCAATAGGGGGATATACTTGCACCAGTAAGAATGAAAAGAACTGGATTTAAGAGATATTAATTACAAAGAAAGATTTGATAATACTTCAGTGGCTACTTTGGAGAAAAGAAGGAAGAGAAAGGCAAAATGAAGGGCTAAGGATGACAGAAGTTTCAAGCCCCAATAACTAGAAGAAAGCTCGCCATACACAGAAATGAGTGACAAGTTGGTCATTTTTTTGGGAGGAGGAGGCTAAAAGGAGGAAGAAATAAGTTTGACTATATACTGCTTGAGATGACAGTTGTGCACCCAGGTAGAAATAGCAAGCAGTAAATGTGTGACTGAGACTTACACAAGATGTTAGCACTGGAGATACAGATGTATATGGAAGTCATCTTTCTGAAGGTAGTAGTAGGAAGTCATGAATAGGAATGAGATCAAAAAGAAAAGCCAGTATTTTTTCCACTATACCGTATTAGGAACTGTAACAAAGTCAAGGGAAGGAAATATTTTCAATAAACAACATTTACTTTGTGGTACAAAATACCTCCTTGCTAATCACATCCAAAAAGGCCCATTTGAACACACATAACCTACATGAGCAAAACACATGGCACACACATCTTATACAAATGTTATCTCATTTTATTTTCACCACAACTCTGAGAGCTAGGTGCTGTTATTATATTCATTTTACAGATGAGGAAACTGAGGCACACAGAGGTTAGGAAATTTACTCAGGGTCACACAGGTAGCAAGTTAGGAAGTATCTGAGGCTGGATTTTAACTTAGGTTTTACTGACTCCAGGTCCACAGCACTCTCTGGCTGTCAAATACAATACCTATATGTGTATGTAATATCTTCCTTCTTGATGGCAGGTACCATTTCATTTTTGTCTTTGTAACCAACCCTCAAAAAGGCAGAAGCAGTGCCTCAGCCTCACAAAACAGCTGTTTGTTTGGGAAGGCAACACTGAAGACAAATCTATCTTATTTTACAACTCTCTCTTCTTTGTGTGTAAGATATGGTTTCTTATGAAACACAAAGACGAAGAAAGTGCTGGTGAGAGAGTGATTAAGAGTGAAAAAAGAACTTTGCAAAATGGTAATTTAGATCATGTTTTATCATTCAGGATGAGGAAGAATCTCATCTGGTCTCTGACATATCAAAGTCTTGTGGTTCCTTATATGAACCTTTGACATCTAATCATTCTGAGTCAGGTGAAGTTTGAGTGAGTGAGAGAGAGAGAGAGAGAGAGAGAGAGAGAGAGGAGAGATTCAGTGTGTCTGGGTATGCTGCTGCTCAAATCTTAGCTCTTTATGTGTGGGAAGAGAAAAATACCATATTCTTTTCTTCTGTCGCAGCATCATTTAAAGCAAGATTAGCTGTGGCATGGTTTATAGAAAAAGAAAAATCTAAGATGGCAGTTTAAATGCTTTAAAATACACACAACGTAAATCTAAGCACATCTTCTTAAGACTGGTTAGAGTTACAAAGGGTATTATAGTTGGGTAGCCACTGGGTTGACATGGTGCTTATTTTTTACTTACAGCTTTGATGAAAACAACATGATATTCTATTCTTAATTTAAGTGATTCCTCCAGGGACCTTCGAGGTCACTGGTATTAAGAAATAACTGCATGGTAGCTGAGATTTGGAACTAGAAATACAATGAGAGAAACCTGTTTTCAGAGTATTTCTCCATTAACTAAGAGTTTATTCTTTCTTCTGGTCTCATTCAGTCTATCAAAAGAAAAAAAAATCAGCAAACGCTCTTGGCAGTCTCACAGCCTTTGTCTCTTAGTCTCATAGCTTTGGCCTTCTGAGTCTCCTGCAAACTACCCAAACCAAATCTTAACAGTCAGACCACCCAGTGAGGTTGTGTATCTGTAATAGTAATTAGTTTAGCAGGATACTTAGCAAAGTGCTAAGTGTGGAAGGTGCAAACTCTGTCCCACTGTTGAGAAGTCATGAACTCCCCTGTCGATGTGGAAGAAGGGGATTGGCTGAGGTGTGTACATAAGCAAGAATTCCAGAGACAGAGAGACAGAATTGGAATGTTGCTCTGGGTGAAGGAAGAATTGTGGAGACTGAAGCTGGCTGAGAGAGAGACAAAGAGAGGGAGAGAGAGAAAGTTTCTCTCCCAGCATCTGAGAGACAGAATT
>JAQQSU010003767.1:0-14273 GCA_028627135.1 Pseudochirops cupreus | reverse complement strand
TACTATCCAAGTGGAAAGCCATTTAATCTTATCTTATAATCATTATATTATTGGCCTCCCATATCAGGAAGAGCCTAGGTTAATTAGGGTAGGGAAGGGAAAAAGCAACTGTTACTCTTTTTTTCAACTGAAGATTCTACTAAGAAACTAGGTATAATTTTTTCCCTTATTATTTGGACAGACCTGTGCACTGGGATGGATTCCACACTCACAGGCATCTGGCCATTTTTTTATAAAAGGAGATATTAATAGGGACAGATGAATCACAGAACACAAAAACATTAATATAATTTCCAACAATATCCTAGCATGATGAAGTCATGCAATGGCAAATTTAGATCTACCTGTCTAATGCCCTCAGTTATAGCTTTCTGCCTCCTGCTATTTTTGGTGTTTATCTATAATGTTCTCATGCAGAAATCACTTTATACTGCCAATTTTGGAGTGTTCTCCCATAGTCAGTGTATATTCACTTTTCTCCATACATCCTAGGCACTAGCCAGGTTTAAAGAGTTCATTTTCTGATCTGTCTGGGATTACAGTTTTTTCCTACAAAGATCTTGATTCTTCAGTCAGGACACCAGACAGTACTTCTTTTTACTGTAGCTCACCTTTTGAGATTCTCCCTTTGTATATATGAGTAATTAAAAAAATTAATTCGTATCTCTTGTTTTTAACATCACCTATATCTCTGCTCTCCTTCCCTATCAAACAGCCATCCATTACTACAACAAATAAGGGGAAAAAAAATCCACAGCTAAGCAAAATGACATTATATGCCTTGTTCTGCATCCATACTTCCCAGTATCTCCATTGAATATTGCCTTCTCTTTTTTTGGGAACCAACCTTCGTCGTTATTTCACAACATTCAGTTTTTATTGCCTTGCTGTTCTTTCTATTTAAGTGTCTTATTACTTTTCTGACTGTTTTCTTCACTTTGAAAGAGTGCATGTATCTTCTGCTGCTTCTTGATATGCATCAGGAAGTGTATGAGGTCTTCAGGAAGACTAGAACCTCAGGGGTGAGGGCTTGCTGAGCCCTTCTTAGAGCTGCTCATTCACCTTTGGTGTCCACTTTCACACAATTCTCACCTGTGACTCCTAGAAGCTGTAGCATGTTCAGCAGCCACATTCAGGTAAGCTATTTGGACAGATGGGCTAAACCAGATTGAGGGTAACCTACAGGCCTCAAACTTCTTGGTGAGTTAGGGGGATGTCTGCCCCAAGGATGAAACAGGTGCTAGGGAGTGCTTAGAGCGTGATCAGGCATTGAAGATGGCAAGGTCATACACTATCCTGGGCCACTGCTGGTCATCTTGACTTTCGGCCTGCCACTGAACTTCAGTGATTCAGGAAGAGAGAATGAGGCTGACAACTTTGTACAACTCTGCCTTGCTTAAATCCATTTCATGCACAAGTCAAGATCCATTTGTGATGTCATTGGTTTTCTTCTAAAAAAGATGAACAACAATATGCATCATATTGTTTAATATTCCATAACTTTCATTTACTGCAGCATTTTTAGTTATCTACCATGAGATTGGCATTATCTACCGAGAGATTTGTTTCTTATTATTTATTCCTAAAAACATAAAATTTCCAGTATAAATATTTTAATATACATGCAGTCTTTCTTTTTGTCAGTGACTTCCTTGGGGGCATATGTTTAACAATGGGATCTCTAGGGGGAAAGAATGTGGACATTTTAGTCATTTTCTTACCATAATTCCAAATTATTTTCCAGGATGCTTTCATCAATTCAGAGCTGTACCAACAATGTGCCTGTCTTCCTACAGCCATTAAATAGTTCCTTCTTTTTCTCATTTTTGCTAAGAGTGAGACAAAATCAGGGATATCTGATTTGGATTTAAACAATATTTGACTTTAAACAATATTTCACATGGATATTAATAGTTTGTAATTCTTTTGACCACTTATCTTTTGGGAAATGACTATGTGCATATATTTCTGCTGTTGACTATTTATCTGTATATACATGCATATATCGAAAACATACACACATTTGAGTATGCATATGTAATGCATATGTATGTATGCAAATATTCATATACGTAATTTAGCTATACTTACATGTGGTCTATAATTTTTTTGGAGGGTTGGAATGTTGAGGTAGTTTGGAGAAAGTGATTAATCTCCTATTTTACTGGTCATAGACCTGAATTTTTGAAGTTCACTCCTTGAAGCTCTTTCATGGAGTTCTTGCATCCTCTGATCCTTCAATAAAAAAAATTTCCAGAGTTGTCTCCATGTTCTGATAATGGTGAATAGAAACTTCAGAGTCTTTTTCTCCTCTATAGTCGATATGACCATCTTCTGATAAAGGGGATATCTGTTACTTGTCCATTGCCTGGCAAAACATTCTAAAATTATCCAACTAATCTCTTTAAGTACTTGGTAGAATTACTAAAATTATTCAAAATTATGTTAAGGATCTCTGTTAGTCATCAGTCCTATCCTGGTGCTGATGGTTATATCTTTAGTACTTCCTAAGAAACCCATATGGACAGCTAAGTGGTACAGTGAATAGTGCACTAGGTCTGGAGTCAGAAAGACATGAGTTCAAATCCAGCCTCAGTCACTAGTTTAAGTGATGCTGGGCAAGTTGCTTGACTCTATTTGCATCAGTTTCTTCATTGGTAAGATGGTTTGGATAAGGAAATGTCCAATCACTCCAGTATCTTTGCCAAGAAAATCCTGAATGGTGTCCTGAAGACTTGGACATCACTGAAGAACAAGAAATCCATATCCTCTGCTTGGTATCTCCTAAATCAACTTGAAGGAAGAAGGGAGACAAATAAGAATACACATTATAATGGATTAACAGCAGACACATGGAACAGAAATTTTTTGGTGGGGTGGGATTGGATATAGATGTGATTTCATTAGTACAGAGAACACCTAATAGGGGAACTCTCCCAGTCAAAGTAGATTGGGAAGTGTTTTACAACTTTTTGACTTAGAGCTTTGTCTGGGGCATTGAGAAGTTAAGTGATTTGACTGAGGTCCTGGACACTGTGAAAGCAGAAATAGAAGCTCTTTCTTTCTGTTTCCAAGATCCACATTCTATTCACCATGCTAGGTTGCCTTCTATAATAGAAAAGATGCAGAATATTATATATTGCATATCCTTGTAGTTTTATTCGAAGGATTTTTCTTCCAAATACATAAACAATATGGATATTCAACCTAGAATTAATTCTGACAAGTGAGTTGGTATCCTATATAAAGCAGAGAGAAAACAAGGCACTTGTCAAATGAAATTTTAAACACTAGTTTGACTTAGGCAAATACTAAATAGATAAAAACAAGTAACAAATAAGGTGAGCTGTTTATTATCATCCTTATTTAATAGATGAACAAGCATCAGTGTTTTACTGTCTCTCCAAGGTTATCAAATGAATTAATGATGGATTGAAGAAAAGACTTCTAGAAAATCCATTCAGTCTGCACAGCTTGATGATATTTCCTCATAACAAATTGAGTTCTTAGCAAAAGAAGAACCAAAGTTGGAAGGTTTCAGGTTGCTATGTAGATTTTCATTTTTAGGATGCGAAATGAACCATCAACAACTCCATGTGCTCACACTCATGAAGTAAAAGGGATTGACATAAAAGGCGTCCAAGAGAAACAAAAAACAAAACTCAAAGTGGGAGGTAGATTATATTTTCCTTATGCCATATCGCTCTAGAAAATTTTGGCAGAGGGTTAAGTCAACAAGCATTTTTATCTTGGCTAATATGGAAGGCAGAAAGTGAAGCAATGATTACAATATAGAATCAAATGTAAGAGAGAGAGAGTAGAGACTATAAGAAGGATTAAAAGCAGAAAAATAATGGGGGAAAAGGAAACAGTGTTGTTAAACACGCAGATCAAAAAGGCTATTGAGTGACTTAATTATTGTCTTCAGATATGTAAAGAACTGTATTGAGAAGGTAGCTAGCCAGTCTGTGCAGAAGATCAAATGAGAAGATGTGGAAAGTAGATCATATCAGTTGGAAAAAGGGAAAAATGTGATTGTGATAAAATCTTGAAATTGCTTATCAAGGGAATAGTCCCTATGCTTTGAGATATTTTCACAGGGAAAGCCATCTATTCTGGATATTTTTGAGAGATGATGGGCTGGACCCATCAATGATCTGATGAAGTCCTTTCAACCTCTATAAGTCTGGTTGCTTTTTAATTTGGTTGAGTATATTTATACCTCTAATGCCTAATGCTCAAAATATGGTTTTTCTGGGATATGAAAGGTCAACACATTTAGAACAGTTTTCCATTTAATAATTCAACCAACATTTATTAGGCACCTACTATCTTCAAGGCAAAGTATAAAGAGATAAGATAGAAATGAGGAAAAAAAAAAAACCTCTGTCCTCAAGGAGCTAACACTCCATAACAGGTATATAATCAACTAACAAACATCTATTAAGCACCTGCTATATATGTTCCAGGCACTGGGCTAGGAGCTTTGCACATACTGCTTTAAGATTTGCAAAGTACTTTACATGTATTATCACATTTGATCCTTATGACAGCCCTGTGAGATAGGTGTTATTATTATCCCCAATCTACAGATGACAAAACTGAGACTTTTAAAGAGTTTAAGTGGCTTGCTGAGGGTCATACAGTTAGTTAAGTACTTCAAGCAGGATTTAAATTCATGTCTTCTTGACTTCAAGTCCAATATTCCATAGGCTACATCATCTCAATGCAACACCTGAATTATTCTTTGAAAAAAAACTAGGGCATCTATTAAACAGAAATGAAGAGGAAGTGTATTCCAAACATGAGGGACCACTTTTACAAAGCCAAGGAGGTGGGAGATAGAACTCAGAACACAGCTAGCAAGATCATTAGGAAGAGTATTTCTTATATTGTAGAAACATCTATGTATGTTGAGGAACAACTTGAGGTGGCAAAGTACACAGATTTTCTGGACTTGGAGTCAGAATGATCTAAGCTTGAATCCTGCCTTGGACACTGACTAGCTGTGTGACCCTCAGCAAGTCATTTAACTTCTATCTGCTTTAGTTTCCTTATCTATAAAATGAGAATAATTACACCTACTTCCCAGTCATTGTGAGGATTAAATGAAATAACCCATGTAAAGTGCATTGCAAGTCCTAAAACACTAGATAAATGTTAGCTATTATTAGCAGTAGTAGTATTATTGTATTTTATTTAGAGCGTGGCACTTTCATGGATTGAAGTGATCTACTTCGATATCCCCTGATACAGGTAAACAAATGTAGTTAGTCGAGTTGTCAACTAGTCTAACTATGCTGGAGAACAATTTGGGACTATGCCCAAAGGCCTATAAAACTGTGTATAACCTTTGACTTAGAAATATCATTACTAGGTATGTATCCCATAGAGACCAAAGAAAAAAGAAAGAAAAAATCCTATATGTATAAAATATTTATAGCAACTGTTTGTGATAGTGAAGAATTGGAAATTGACAGGATGCCTATCAACTGGGGAGTGGCTTTTGGTAACATGGTTGTGATGGAATAGTAGTATGCTATAAGAAATGATCAAGGGAATAGTTTCAGAAAAACTTTGGAAGACTTATATGAACTGATGCAAAGTAATGTGAACAGAACCAGGAGAACATTGTACATAGTAACAAAAATATTGTAATGATGATCAGCTGTGAAAGACTTGGTTATTTTGATCAATACAATGATTCACAAGATTTCCAAAGGACTCATAAAAAATGTGTTTTCCAGCTACATGAGAGAGAACTAATTAACTTTCAGCACAGACGGAAACATTTGTTCCATTTGTTTCCCACTTTATTTTTCTTGCTTTTTTTTGCAACATGTCTAATATGAAAATGTTTTGTATGACTTCACATGTATAATGGGTATCTTATTTTGCTTTCTCAATAGTTGGGGGAGGTGTGGAGGGAGGCAGAAAATTTGAAACTCAAAATTTTTAAATGAATGTTAAAAATAAAAAAAATACTGGCTATAGTGGTACATTTATCAATTGTAACAAATTTTAACATGTTTAAGTTGCATTATCTTGGGTCTTACAAGTCAGAATTAGGGTTTCTACTAATAGAAACTCTGGCATATCTTCTCTCTTTCAATACACCCTTATTCTTCCAGAACTGGTATCATTCTTAATAGAATTCAACTCCTTAACAGAACCCAACTCTTCAGTCCCCTTCAGCAACATCCATAAGCATAAACCAAGATCAATGCATTAATTAAAACTTTTGTTGAGCTTGTATTTTGGCATGACTGCCATTATTTGAAGGTGACAGGATATTTGCTTTAAATGTCACTGGAAAGAAAACAAAAAGACTGGACCCTCAATCAGTTTTCACCAACAATAAACTCTGCAAACCCCTGTTCCAGATGCTATGAAATGATGTTCTGGGAAGCTTGCTTTCCCTTTTGTCTGATCAAAACATCCATTTCTTGCCAACATGCTGAATATTTGGGAAGATTCAATGGCTTTTAGAGGCAAAAAAAAATGATTTCTGGACTTGTCTTCAAGTCCTGGATTTTTTTACTCCTGGATCTAACTGACATTCAATATATTCACATCAAGTGCTGCACCAGCTGTAGGAGTTTCAAAAAGCTTCTCTCCCGGTGACTCTCAACGAGACAATTAATTCCCTGCAGTTGGCAAAGATATCTACTTTCTCTGCTCTTGTACCACTGGGGTCCAGAACAAAGCAAAAAACTAGGCATACTGGAAGGTCCCACATGGAGATTACTGAAAGAAAGCCAATTAGGAAGAGTTCAAAATGGCATAAAGTATTTTTGGTAGAAATTGTCAAGAAGAGACTAGATTTAGTTCTTACTTCTTATTTGAGAAAAATCTACCAAGCAGATTTAAACTAAATAAAGCATGGGAGGCAGCAAAGACAGACAACCTGAGTGTAATCTAATGATAATAGATATTAGTCAATAGCTTCATGATTAGGAAGGGGGTAGGAAGAGAATGGCATCAATTTGGAACCAGCTGGTCAGCATTGTAATATTTGGTAATATGAGCATCTGGGCCCTTCTTTATCACTCACTTACTGGCCCAAGACTGCTTCCCTTTTTCAGGGAAAAGATACAAAAGCATATAATAAACTTTTATTGTGCACAACATTTACCCTACATACGGCATGAATATTTAAATGAATCCAGATTTTAATTGTACTGAAAAGAAAAATCGAATGCAATTCTGTACTGAATACTGTGTGAATTTCACTTGATTGCCCCCATTCAGAAGGAATACAGACGTCTGTCATTGGTTATTCCACTCAGCAATATAAAAGGAGGGGAAAGAGAGGTTAATCAATTCCTACTAAGAATGGAAAACAAACGAGAGAAAAGAAGCACGACAGTTAACAGCAACCTCTCTGTCCAGACCATGCTGGATGTTGAAAGAGACCAAGCTCAATGTTTTAAACTTACTGTACATTTCCCCTGACATCATTTGAGCTCTTCATAACCTGCTACAAGGTCAAGGTACTTAACATCAAACTGTGCTGTGGAAGCTTTAACTATAAACAAAATACATGGGATTTACAGATCATGGGTGGGGGTTGAGAGGAATAGAGGGGGTGGAATAATGGTTAGAATGGACCTTTAGGGCCTGAAATTGTTGGACTAAATAGAAAAAAAATAAACCCAAACAAAAGCCGAAATAACATCGGGCCATAAAAAATAACTGCATGCTTCAAGCAGGCGCAGAATGACTTTCTAGAACAAAAACCCGGTTTCTAACGCACGACTGTGAAACAGTTTTACCTTTATTACATCCTGGATTCGCGACCAACGTCGTAGTTGTTTCTATGATGCCTGACTTTTATGCTTAAATCCAAATCCTTTTGGGGTTGAGTTGGTTTTCCAATCCTTTTCTCGTTGGTGATTGATATTTTGTCACCACTGGCAGAATTTTTACTTTCCATTGGAATTGTGCTGAGGTTTTGGTGGAATTCACAGGCATTCATCTAGTTGATGTAGATGTCATACATTTTTGTTACAAATGAGAGAAGGTAAAGAAGAATGCATCACATCACAAAGTGCAATCTTTTTTTTATTGTTGTTCCATGCCTACATTTTATAATCATTCCCAGAAATTAAACAGGAGTGTAGATGGTTTCTTTTAATTTTTTTTTGCTTTTTTTTTTGAGGGGGAAAGCAGGGCAGTTGGGGTTAAGTGACTTGCCCAAGGTCACACAGCTAGTAAGTGTTAAGTGTCAGAGGCCAGATTTGAACTCAGGTCCTCCTGACTCCAGGGCCTGTGCTCTATTCACTGTGCCACCTAACTGCCCCAATCTTTTAATTTTTTTTTATTCTGAACTTAACAAACGTCAAATAAAATGAGCATTTCCATATAACAAGAAGAGTATATAAGAACTGTCTTTGTCAGATGTTACACTGGCTACAGTGTTATATCAGGAGGAAAATCTGAGTTCAAATATGACCTGAGACATTTGCTCGCTACGTGAATTGATATGTCACTTCATTTCTCCTTTTGTCCACTTTTTTCAAAAATGCAAACCTTAAAAGTGCTATATAAATGTTAGCTATCACTTTGTATTTATGATTTCTCCACATAAATGGATTGATTTTTCCTTTAATTATTTAGATACTTTGCCACTTACACAGGTATCGTAAATACTGATATTTATTGCCCATTATATCTTTAAACCTAATGTTCACTTTGGAGTCAAAGGAATTGGATTCAAGTCTTAATTTTGATGACACCATGGAACTCTAGGCGAGAAATCTAGGTGGCTAGGCTGCGAAGTAAGTAGAGCACCAGCCCTAGAGTCAAGAGGACCTGAGTTCAAATCTGCCCTCAGACACTTAACACTTACTACTTGTGTGACCTTGGGCAAGTCACTTAACCCCAATTGCCCTGCCCTCCTTCCTCCAAAAAAAAAGCAAAAAAAAATAAAGAAATGAAGAAACCTAATTTCTCTGGGTCTTAATTTCCATATAGTCTCAAAGGACCTTTCTAGCTCTAAATCTATGATCATATTAATGTTCACTAAATACTATGCTCTTTTGTTGTTTCAATATGTGAAGATAAGGTGAGGTACAAATCTTTTGTTTTAGGTTGTCAGAACTGCATGAACTAGGGTTTGAAATGTGATATTAATTGCTTAGGCCCCTAGATATGAATTCTATTATTCACAGTAGGCTATTTCAACTCCAGTGATTCCAATCATTCACAACATTAGGAATGAGTTGGTTTTCTAAGTGTGTAGCTGCAGAACAGCCTTCTATTTAATATATGAGGTCACCTGAATCACTCACCTGAATCACTCACCTGAATGGAAGATGTGAAAGCAGGGAATCACTTTCACAGAGTGTCCTGAAACAAATAGCTCCAGAGATTATTTTTCCCCCAGACTATGCACAGAAGGCTGCCAACACTGGGGTTTGTTTGAAAACCCAGTTTACCTGTTTTTTTTTTTCTCCCAAGGTTTCAATTCTCAAAGAAGAATGTGTGGAGACTTTATAAGCAGATGCCTGAATGCATTCATCCAGCTTATGAAAAATTCAGCGTATATTTTAAGTAAACATGTTGAAATCACTTATTAGAGAAAATGCAGAGTCTGATAGATGGAAATGATTATCAGGTAAATTATTCATTTCTATTCACAAAGTAATCACCCAACGAAGACGGTCTCATTATTCACATGTTGGCAGAGAACAGGTTGTGGCAGGAGCCGGGCTGCAGAGAGATGCTAGAATGTTTGGATACTGAGTGCAATGAGCTAAACAATTAGAGCAAGTGTAAACATGGAGACTCTAAGGGGTGTGGGCAAACTGCAAAGGAGCGGCTCTCAAACTTGCAAATTAATACTAAAGGAATAAAATAAGATCCCATATAGAAAATAGAAGAACTTTAGATAGTGTAGTTAAATTCTAGGGATCCAAAGGAGGTGGAAATAAAAATTCAAAGGAAAAAAAGCAATCTGAGAAAGTCTGCAAGTAAAAAAAAAAAAGTAACAACTATAAACAAGAATTAGGGGGGGAAAGATATCAATATTTCCAAATCATCAACACACCCAGTCTTGGAATTTATACTTCCAATGTTTTCATTCTGGGCTTTTTATGAACATCAGCGAGCCCATGTTTTATAGTCATGTCTGGATTTTAATTTAGGAAGTTTGTCTACATTATCCGGTGATTAGTACTACTGATTACTTAATGTTTTTGAGACGTGGAAACAGCCTCAGTACTTTGTGGTCACTTGTCCTCCAGCTGTTCAAGGTGACTTTTTTTCCCCCTTCCCTTTCCTACTAGAACTGTTCCAAACTTAACTATACAAAACATAGGTCCTAATAAAGAGTGACTGAAAGTAAAAGTTAGTGTGTCCCTTGCTTATCTTGACATCAGAGAGAGAGCCAAAGGTGACTTCTCCAATCTTAAAAGAAAATGTTTTTCTTTAGGGTGAAATGTTTTGCTTTCTAATCAGAATAATAATGACAACTGGCATTTACATAACTCTTTAAAGTTTTCAAAGTGCTTTACACATAGTGTATCATTGGAGCTTTACTACAGCTCTGTGAAGGTATCCTTATTCCTCTTCTATGGTTGAGCAAACATTCTCCAAATGCCTTACTCACTTTCCCTTAGTGTCAGGAAGAGAATTTGTGCTCAGGTCTTCTTCACTCCCATGCCATCACTTTCTCCATTCTGCCAAGCTGCTTGTCTCGTTAAAAAGTAATGGTGGCAAGAAGACGAAGGTTCAAGCCCTGCTTTGGACACACACTAGCTGTTTGACCTTAGGAAAGCCATTTAAGCTTTGAGTGAATCAAGTATCTCTTTTAGACTATAAGTTAAAGAAGACTTCCAAGTCTAGATCCCTAGAGAGAATTTCCATACTGAGAGTTTCCTAAATGAACAGTAATGAAATCACAGGTCCAGATGCCCCTAAAAATATCTTCAAAGAGCACCCCCTATGCTTAATCATGCTTTCCTTTAAGCCTTGTCTGTGCCACAGAGGGTATGTGGCATGTATTTATTCAAATGCAATCACTTATTAATAGACAAAAAATATGCTTTCATTATTAGTCATTCTCCTCTGAAGCACATACACTCATGTATCATAATCCAATATGTTATACTTTTAAGAATAGCTTTGCTGAGTACATATACACGTGAAAGACAGGAATATGGTCAGGCAAGAGGAAAAATGAACTTAGCTTTGTCTATATTTTTCTTCCTACTCATTAATCTGCATCATCAATTAGAAGGGATTTAAAAATTGAGAAACTGAGGCAACATGAATCTCAGAGGCCTTGGCAATCTGAGAAGAGAGCAGCTCCTATATGAATAATGATTAAGCAGTTTAGTGCCATTAGAGTTTCTAAACAGTATTCACATACATATGAACGTGTATATATGTATACACGCGCATGCAAACATACACAATACATGTATATATGTGGATGATGACCAAGCAGTCTAGCCAAAATTATTTCAAAACAGTATGCATATACGTGTATATACAGATGATTAAGCATTCTAGTCAGAGTTTCAAAACAGTCTGCATACATATGTGTGGGTTGGTTGGTTGGTTGGTTGTCCTTTGTTCTCCCAGAGGACCAAGATGACATCACCATGCTAAAGTCAAATTTCAATGTGTCTGACTGTGGCTGATCAGACCAATTTTTGGAATGCTCTACCACAGGTTGGGCACAAATGGTCCATGTGAACATTTGGGATGGATACTCTAAATTTGTGCATCCTGCATTTCTTTTGACCTGTTTCAATTCTGTTTTGCTTATAGAACACAGCACCTTCTCTGGTGAGGGCACACCATGCTGAGTGGTCCTCTGCCAGGGTCTCCCATGTCACTCAATTCCAAAGTTCTTGAGAGAGACCTTGAGAGTGTCCTTGTATTGATTCTTCTGACCACGATATGAACGCTTTCTCTGTGTGAGTTCCCCATAAAAGAGTCTTTTTGGCAAGCATATGTTCTGCATTCAAACAACATGGTCAGTTCATCAGAGCTGCACTTTTAAAGCAGAGTTTGAATGCTTGGCAGTTTAGGTCAAGTAAGGACCTCAGTATCTAGTACCTTACCCTGCCAGGTGATCTTCAGAATCTTCCTAAGACAATTCAAATGGAAGCAATTCAGTCTCCTGGCATGGCTCTGGTAGACTGTCCAGGTTTCACAGGCATACAACAATGAGGTCAGCACAACAGCTCTGTAGACCTGTGTAGGTATATACACATATATACATATATGTGTGTATACACATATACATACATGTGTATCTGTATGTATGGCAACTCTGAAGTCTAGCTATTAGAGTATCAAAACAGTATACAGGCACATGTGTGTGTATATTTATTTATTTATAAATACTCATATGCATTTATTTATAAATACTCATATTTGTAAATACTCAAATCATCATCTGTATATATACATATATATGTATGTATAGATGATGATTAAGTATTCTAGTCATTAGAGTTTCAAAAAAGTATACACACATATACATATGTATATTACTTCTCCTTCCCCTGGTATTGGATGTCCTCAAACCCCCACTCCTCTCAGTCCCCTTTTAAAAATATTATTTAAAATTCTTTTTTTACAGAAAGGTGCAAATGACTGATAAAAGTTTAAAGTATTATCTCCCTCAGGGTTGGTTTGCATTTAGATGGGGGTCAAAACATTAAGTCAAAAGGATGAAATTCTGATAGCAGAATGTTCCCAACATGAGGGAAGATCTTGAGGGTCATTGGGATCTTCCCAGTGCTCTTAAAATCACACTGAAGAGACAGTCCTGTATACCATCTATATGTCAAACTGACTAATCATTTTATGGAGATAAATAGGGGGGAAAGAATGTCACATAAAGAAACTGTGAAAGGCCTTTAAGTGACATCATAAACTGAAGATACTGCTTTGGTAAAGAATTGAAGTTTTTAGTTTCTCTTTGCCTCTGCATTTCTATGTTTTCACTTGTATAAGAATAATCTAAAAAGATTAAAAACTCTGATATTTTAAAACATAACTTGTAAACTTAAATCTGTTTAGTCATAAACTTATAGGACCCAAAGCTAAAGGACTTGGAAGTTTTAGTTCATTCCTCTACTTTCAAAATAGAGAATCAATTGAGATGATGCATGTAAAATGCTTAGAAAACCTAAAAGTCCTTTATTCAAATGCCAATTATTATCATCATCATTATCATTTGTATTATTATTTTAAAATGAAAACATCAGGTAAAATTACTTATATAATGAACTAACTATAAAATATTTTTTAACGTGCTTTAATGGAAAGAAAAGTCAACTTGCAGTCAGAAGACTTGGGTTCAGTTCCTGGCACTAATGCTCACTATCTGAGTGGCCAAATTATTTAACCTCTCTGTGCCTCAGTTTTCCCATCTGTAAAAAGGAAGGAATGATACTTAACTACCAAACTCACAAGGCTGTGACTAAACCATTTTAGAAAATGAGGGTATTAGATTCAGTGAACTAGATCTATATCTATGATCCTATGTTTTAAAAATGAGCTCTTATTACTTAAATTAATGCTTACAGTTGTAAAGAAGAGATAAAAGAAGTCATAGATAGAAATTAGGATTTTATTTCTGTTACTGCTCACCACTCTTTCTTTCCAGTTCTAATGTTCTGTTATTCTCTTCCCTTCTGTAAGATAAAAAAAAGTTTATTTTTAACTAACTGTAAGCACAAGCAAGGTGGGATGTTTTTCTTGTTTTCTTTTTGGAGTTGAGTTTCCCAGGCTCTGGGTAAATTATAAACATCTGAAGGATTAATCTCCTTTGACCCCTAATAATTCACAGCTATTCTGAGTTAGGGTAGGTCTAGTGCATTCTGGCTTTTCTTATCATTAGTTTCCTTTAAAAACCTTTTAGGCCTTTTGTACATTTAACTCTTTTCTTTGTTCTAAAAAGGCATCTCCCAAAGCCCTTCCTTTAGATACAGTTAGGTGGTACAGTGGATAGAGCACTAGGCCTGGAGTCAGGAAGACTTGAGTTCAAATTCAGCCTCAGATGCTTACTAGGTATGTGACTTTGGGCAAGTCACTTACCCCTGTTTGCCTCAGTTTTCTCATCTGTCAAATGAGCTGGAGAAGGAAATGGCAAACCACTCTAGCATCTTTACCAAGAAAACCTCAGGGTCATGGTGATTTGGACACAACTGAAATGACTCAACAGCAGCAATAAGGGTACCTACATTGGTTCATAATCAGCCATCTTCAGGAAAAACTGCCTTACTCCCTGTATGTATTTCTGAGCTGCT
>JAQQSU010003766.1:0-14273 GCA_028627135.1 Pseudochirops cupreus | reverse complement strand
GTTCAAGGTGCTGACTTTTTCCCCTGAACTAGGTACATGATATATGTTTGATTGATTAAAGTAAGATTGTTAACCGATTTTGAGTTGCTTTCCTTTAGAAAAGCAGATCTGGGAACCTGTGCTAGCAGCCATCCTGGGTATGCTAGTGTGCTTGCTGATACAATTTTCTAAATTAAAAAAAAAAAACAACTGATGAAGATTTTACTAATTTAGATTATACTTCAAAGTGTGTTGTACAAACTTAAAAAAATCTGAGAGCTGGTTGTTAAACATTTACCATCTTTCTTACATTTTTTTTTTACTTCAGGCAACACCTCCTATAGAACCTTTCTTGATCTCCCTTTCCTGACTCCCCCAACTGGTGATACTCTTGTCCTCTTTGAAACTACCTAGTTTTTAACTTACATGGATATTTCGTATTCTGCTCTCCCCAGTAGAACGAATGAGCCTGACAGACAGGAATGTTTTTTTTTCTTCCTCCTATGCACATAGTATCTATCATAATGTATTGCACACAATAAGTGTGTAACAATAATAATAATAACAATAAGCAACTAGTTGGTGCAATGGATAGAGGGCCAGGCCTGGAGTAAGGAAGATTCAGATTCCTGAGTCCCAATCTGGCTTCAGACTCTTACTAGTTGTGTGACCCTGAGCAAGTCACTTAATCCTGTTTGCCTTAGTTCCTCATCTGTAAAATGAGTTGGAGAAGGAAATGGCAAACCACTCCTGTGGGGGGGGGCATGTAAAGCCAAGCACGAGAAGCTTTCCAGAGGATTGCTGCTATGAACAGCTTTTAAGGTTCTGGTCATGCAGTACAGTGAACTCTCTATTCACTAACAAGTTAAGACAAAACACTTAGAGAAAAACAAACTATAGTATTCACCATGTTATGGCATAACAATTTATCACTAAAATGGCCATGTAGTTTTCACCAAAGTGGTCACATAGTCTTAAACAAAGTACATTCATTCAGTAACTCAACCATTCTTAAGGAGGCAAGCCTCTTTTTTTGACAAAAAGTCCAGAGGTCAAAAGTTTTACACCCTTAGGTCACATTGTCTTAATATCTTCAATCAAAAAGTCTTCTTTCTTCTTAATTGGAGATTAGTTTCCAATCATCCTTAATTAGTAAGTCCTTAACTCAATCACCTATTTGTAAAGGTCAAAATTCTCCCACCTTCCGCTCCCCCCAAGTAAATCATGATCTTCTCAGTTTGCATTAAATACCCAAGAAGAGGTCTTTTCATCTTGACTCAAGGCTGGCTCTTTACTTCCATGGTTCCCCTTCCATGGTCCCAGCTCCTGCCAGCTCCTTGTTGTCCAGCTCCTTGCCAGTTTCTCTTCCACACTGAAGCTCACAGTATCTAGTTCACCTCAAGTCCTTCACAGTTTCTGTTCCTGGGAAGAAAAAGCTTATTAAAGCCACAATAACATTAATACACATTGCCAGCATCCTCATCAATTCATTTTCTACCTATGAGATCAACTCAGACCTAAGAACAAGGTCTGAGGAATCAACACAAATCATCGACATAGTCCTTGAGCCTCTGAAAACTTCAGCAAGACCCTCCTCCAGGATTTCTGTAAACATACAAGAAAATCCTCTTTCAGGGCTTCTGAACCAGCAGCAATGTCCCAGGGCTTCTGAAACAACAGCACTGTCCTTTATCAGCAGATGAGTCAGACAAAGTAACATGAAAACAGATAAAGTACCACACCACGGTCATGCCTCCTCACAGTTCTCCTCTATTCTCATTTCTCAGTTCTTCTCAATTCTCAGTTCAGTCCTCAGTTCTCATTTCTCTACTCAGTTCTTCTCAGTTCTCAGTTCAGTTCTCAGAAGTTCTGGCCTCTCTTGGCTTAGGCTTTTCCTTATATATGGTATTAGCTCCTCTCTATTCTGCCCCTTCCTGTTATGTTAACAAGTCCATCCCACTGTGGGATTCACAAGTTCAGGGTCTAAATACTTGACTTGGAACTAAGTGCTAAGTACCTGTTTGATTGCAAACAGGAAGGGGCAAGGAAGATCTTCAAATTCCCATTACCATTACAGGGCATAGTGAATAAGACATTACTGAAACACCTGAACAATAAAAACAACAACAACAATATTAAAGGTGAATTGAAAGGGAGAAAGAAAAGAAGATGAACAAGATGATGATGATGAAAAAGAAGAAGAGAAGAAAGAAGAAGAAGTTTTCAGAGAATATGCATTACATGATATCTCCAAGGCTCCTCTTATTCCTTAATCTTTCATTCTGTGACTTAAGGTAGAGCCACATAAAAGTATAAATGTCATGAAACCTTCTCTAGCCATGTCTCCACATGTTTCTAGGCTGCAATCCTGACTCTCTGAACTTTCTCTACCATGCATGCTACAGAAACTTCTTCACCCTGTACTCCTAGACTTCTTACACAGGAAGTATCCTTCATTCCTGTAGCCTCTTCCTCACAGTAGCTGGTTTTTCCTAGCCTTCCATTTAAGGTGGACAACCAGGTTGGCCATATCTTTATTCTTCTCTAGGATGCATCCTAACCTGCTGAACCTTTACTCCTATGCCCCAGTTCATGGGCTGCCTACCCCCTTCCTCTACCACAGTATACTTTTTATCTTCTTAATGTGTTTTTTCTTCCTATTAGAATGTAAGCTCTTTGAGGGCAGTCTTTCTCTTCTTATTCATTTTCCTAGCAGCTACCACGCTGTTTGATGCATAGTAAGCACTTAGTAAATGCTTCTTGATTTGTTGAGTTGACTTGACTCTAAAAGTTTTACCTTATTTAAAGATAAAATTCAAAGTAACAATTATAATCAGCTTTGACTGCCAAAGAAAATTAATAATTTAAAATCAGTGATTAAAATAACAAAAATTATGTGACAAAAATATATGACTCAAAATAAGTGATTAAAATGATAGGTATTTGAAACAATTTAGTTGAAAGTTGTTACTTTATACAACATTAAAGTTGATGTTTATAACTTCCCAAAATGAAGTTTCATTTTTGTCATGATGAAAATAATGAAAGGCGAACCTCTGAGAAGTCCAGACCCTGTGTTCACCTGTAAAAAATTGGCATTTGGGACTACACATACCTTCTGGTCTCAGAGCACAGGTTTTGTATGGCACTAGCTTTGAGGTAGATTCAATTTTTCTTCTTGGTGTGTCAGAAATCTCAGAGGTAGCAGAAAATCTCCTTATAGTCTAGAAACCATTCTGCCAGCAATTGATTCTTTGCTATGCCCTTTACTCCAGAGCTTAGGTTGGCTTTCCCCTCAGCTTCCCCATGGGCTTTAGAATGTATTAACTCCAATGGCCTTCAGAGCTTGTCAGTGAGTGAACTGCTTTCTGGGAGTCAGCTGGTTTGGGAGGAATGTCAACACCTTCAGATTATTAAGCTATGTGAGGGAATTATATTTCTTTTTGGTGAAAATATCATTTCCTTTTTAATATTTGAACATATCATTCTGAGATTGTATAACTCAAGTAAAAGGATTCTGGAAAATTAATCTCCTGGGAGCATCTGAGCGATCAAAGAGAAATAGGTCGTCTGAACAGGAGTAAGAGTAGGAAATTTTAAAGCAAAAGCTGGATGACCACTTCTTAGGTAAGTAATAGTCTGGATTCCTTTCCTATATGGGTGTGACTAGGAGGCCACTGGGATTCCTTATGAATGACTCTGTGAAGGGGACATAAGTCACCTTTGTTCTGAAAAGGAGGGAAAAACAAGAAAACGAGATTGGCAATTTCAAAGAGTGTATTAGTTTACAAATAGGAAAATGTGTGTGTGTGTGTGTGTGTGTGTGTGTATACACACGCATGCCTTCTTTCAGTCATTAGAAGGAGCTGACATGAAGAAGACTAACTTCAAAGAAAAATGTCACTATATTACTCTCAAAGAAGCATGGTCCATACTGAGACTAGGCCTGGGTGCTGAAGAGAAAGGGTAGAACCAATCATAATAACCACTTTCTTTAGATTCTTTCTCTCTGTCTGTCTTGTTCTCTATGTCTCTCTCCGCCTGTGTCTGTCTGTCTCTCCTATCTCTGTATACACACTAGAGAGTACATATAATACATATGTTATATCTTGCTCCTAGTAGAATAGTAGAATCTCTTTGACAGGAGGGGCTATTTCATATTGGTTTCTGAGTCTCTAGTATATAACAGAATACTATGCATATGGTAAATGTTTTATAAATATTTGTTGAGTTGAATAAGACAGCAATTGGCGAGGAATAGGACTTTTCGTGTCTTTTGACTCTTTTTGTATTCCTAGCATTTAGCATAGTGCCTGATACATAGTGCCTCATACGTAGTGCATGCTTAGTAAATGTTTATTGCTGGAGGTATACAGATAAAAATGAACTACAAGAAGCTTACTTCCAAAGAAGTGGGGAGGAGGTAACAAATACACAGAAAAAAGGGTATACATTGAAATCTCTGACATTAAGAGGATCTGTGTTCAAATCTCACCTCTGAACTGTATTATCAATATGACCATAGGGAAATTGCCTAACCTTCCTTGGCCTCAGTTTCTTCACATGTAAATGAGGCAGTTGAATTAAATGGAGGTAACTTTCCAGTTCAAAATCTAGGATCCTAGCAAGAAAAAAACAAATTAATTTCAAAACAAAGAAAGACCATTAGAAACATGGTTAATCTTTGTCTGTCTTTTTCTTCGTCCTCCAACCCTCTAGAATCCAGGAGTTGTTAATCTGGGGTTTGTGAACTTTTTTTTTTAATTTAGATTCTATTTCAATATAATTAGTTTACTTTGAATTCCTATGTATTTAAAGTATATTTTTCTGAGAAGGATTCCCTAGATTTCATCAGACTTTCAGAGGATTCTATAACAGAAAAAAAATTGCTCCCCCTTCTCCAATTACCTTCCTATATGCAAGCTATACTGTGGACAAACCACTCTATGTCATGAATAAGCCTTAGGTCTTCCCATTCTCCCTACATCTGCTCATTCCCTCTGATCATCATCTTTACCTATCAAAATCTAGTACAGCTTTTAAGCGATCCAATGTAACATACTGAGACAAAGAAAACAAACAAACATTGCTTTGGAATTCAAAGACCCAGAGGTGAATCCCAACTCTGCAGCTTACAATGTGTGGCCATGGACAAGTTGTAACCTTTCTGGGCCTTGGTCTTCTCATCTATAAAATTAAAGGCTTGATGTAGATGACTTTTAAGTTTCTTTCTGTCTCTAAATTTATTTTCCTATGATCCATAAGCCTTGACCGTGTCAGTCAGAAGAAATTTTCAACTCCTCTAAAATGAGAGAACATTTTGTTCATACTCTCATCTTGGACTTCCTATATTCTTCCTTCTTTTATAATTATTTTTACATTGCCTCATCTCCCTAAGTATGCTGCAAGTTAATTAAACAGAAGGGATATTAGTTATCTGGATTCGTGCTTCCTTATTGTCTAGTGAAACTCAGCCTAGCACAAAGACTAGAGTTGTTCTTGCAGCCAGGAAGATCTAGTTAGATATCCACCTCTATCAAATGCTGAATTGCTTACCCTACACAGGTCTCTTAACTTGGGACAGCAAGTTGGCACGGTGGATAGATTACTGGGTCCAGTCAGGAAGATCTGAATTTAAATCTGGTCTCAGACACTTAGTAATTATGTGACCCTGGGTGAATTACTTAACCTCTGCTTTTGTCAGTTTCCTAATCTGTAAAATGGGGATAATAAGGTTACCCACCTCTCAGGGTTGTTGTGAGGATAACATGAGTTAATAATTGTGAAGCACTTAGCACAGTGCCTGCCATATAATAAGCACTATATAAAGGTTATTTATCATCATTATTGATATTATTGTAGTAATTATTATTTTTCCTCATATTTAGGCAAATCTCCAAGACTAATTGCTGAGGAGATTCAGAAATGCATGGGCAGGAGAGGTTTCCTTACCCAGAAGTCCTCTATACATGTGAAATCACAAGTCCGGTCTCTATACTTATAATGTTTGGCACACGTCATGTGTTCAAAATTTCCTTAGGATCGTGGATCTAGTGTGGGACTAAAGCTTAGTAAACATCTACTCTAACCCCACTCATAAAGGAGACCCAGGGGAGCTGTAGCCTAGAGAAATCAAATTATTTAGCCAACATCATACAGGTAATAAGAGAGAAAAGCAGAAGCTGAATCCAGATTGCCTAGAATTATTCAATGATCATATCATGCAATGGTTAACCAATGTCTTAATTATTGACTGAGGAATTTCTAGCTGAAGTAAGAACTGCAGTATCAGCTGAAATATAAAACTTCAAGCTTGTATGTCTCATCAAGGTGTCAAGATTCCTCAAGGGGAAAAAATGTTAACTTTACTGTTTTGACTATATTGGAATCAAGGTACTAAGACTAGTCCTGCTCCTCCCAGTGATCCCTTTGTTTCTGAATATGATACTTAAGTCTTTCTTCCATGACTGTGGAATACAGAATAAAATTCTACTGATTTTTCTCCCCAAGCTTGCCATATACATTGTTTTCTTGGAAACTTCCTTCCCCCATTTATGTTGACCCCTGATTCCACTTGGACTGCCTTTCTCCTTTCTGTTAGCTTGGGTTTCTAACTTCAAGTTTCTATGAAAACTTTAAAGTGAACTTCACTGCTTCATCTTTCAAATGAAATCAGCTTGCCAAATTATTGTTTTACCTTCTCTTATGGTGACCCAGTGCACTAAGATCAACCACTGGACTTGTCCATGTCCATTACTCTCCCAGAAAGTGCCTTTAAGAGGTCTAGCCTCCAATTCTGTACATATATCATTCTTTTTCAACAGTGGCTAACCCAGCCATGTCCTCTGTCTAGTTGCCTGCCTCCTTGATAGTTGTCTAAGTGTGGAGGCTATAAATTTTTTCTTATAGCAGTTCTGTGCTTGGCTTCTAGTGGTTAGGGCAGGCACAGGGAACCTTCAACCTCAAGGCCACATGTGACCTTCTTGGTCCTTAAGTGGCCACAAGTTCCCCACCCCCGAGATAGGCCATTAAAATAGGGGCAAGGATTCTTGAAATGGTAAAGTGATGCTTCTCACTCATCTACTCAGACAGAGGTGCTGAAAGGTTTAATTGGTGTTTAAATTATGTCTGTAAGTGTGATCCTCAGGTGAGAGACATTATATAGTAACAAGGAATTTTAGTTTAATTTGTGATGTTATTCCAAGTTGTTAAAGTGTGAAGCCAGTATTATGCAAAGAATTGCAGATTTGGAGTCAAAGGTCTCATGGAAGCTTTCCCATGCCAGGAATGTTTTCATTCTTTGTCTCTACCTTTGGGCTTCACTGGCTTCCTTCAAGCCTCAGTTAAAATCTCACCTTCTGCATCATCTTTCCTAGTATTCCCTTAGTGCCTTCCCTCTGTGATTATCTCCCATTTATCATCTATCTATCTTGTCCATGTATAACTGTTTTCATATTGCTGCCCCCATTAGATGGTGAGTTCTTTGAGGGGAGACATTGGTTTTCCTTTCTTTCTATCCCCAGTGCTTAGCACAGTGAGTAGTATGAAGAAGACATTTAATAAATGGCTGTTGACTTGACATGACCTGATTCTTCCACTTAACTACCTTTGTTACCTTGCACAAGTTATTTAAACCTCAAGTGTGAAGCTGGCCAGCAGCCAGCAATATTCCCCAACACAATTAAAATGTAATTGGGAAATGTTTAATAAAATAAATAAAAATAACACAGATAAAGGTCATTTATAGTTTTCTAAGTCAGTTTGTGGCCCAGAGATCCAAGCTGGCATCATTGGTTTAAGTCATCTGAACTCTTATTTGCCAGTCTATTGGCCTGTGAACTCTCATGTCCTTGAGAATAGGGATTGTTTCATTGACTTGTATCCCTAGTGCCTAGCACAATACTTGGCACATAGTAGAGACTTAATAATTGCTTCTTGGTTGATTGAATAGTTGTAGCTCTAAATCTGTAAGCCCAATAGTTTTTATTATTGGAATTGCTACTGTCTTATGAATTTGAACTATCTTTTCTACATAAATGACAAAAAACAAAAAACAATTATGAGCTCATCGTGAAGAATTTTTAAAATCCTGAATCAGATAAGATCTCATCATTCATTTTTATTGATTTTTCAGTTTTACTGGAGTCACTGTGGTAAGTAGAAGCAACCTAGAAGTACCTGAATCAACTAACCAATGAACATTTAAGGAGTTCCTACTATGCATAGATCACTGGATGCTATGAAAGGTTGTGGTAAATGAAGTAAAATGTGTTAGCAAAATTAAAAAAAGTTTTACTTGATCCCATATTACAACAAAGTGCCTTGGGTAAAAGTTGCAAAGCAACAAATTTGAGCATTTTCCATGGATAAACTTCTTAGCAATTAGAGTCATCTAAAAGTTGAATATGATACTTCATGAAATAGCATGCTTCCTCCTTTGGAATATCTTTAAGCAAAGGTGGGGTTCCTGTTTGTCAGGTATGTTGCAAAATATACTTTTTTCATATAGAGGTCACAGTAGATCACCTTTAAGAGTCCTTCCAATGGTGTATGTCTAGGATAAGATGAAAATTTCCCTCCAAGTTTTGGAAGAAGTACAGGGGAAACCATAATGTTTTTGACAAGGTGTATCAGAAATGCAGCATTCACAATGCCTACAGTAATGATAAGTATGCTGATATGGTTATTAATCACAAAATGTAACAGGCTCTCTACATCAGAAATATAGCTAGAGCATTTATTTAAATACCAGAAAATTGAGTCCCAAAACCAGAAAGTCAAAGCCAATATAGTAGTTATGAAGTTGGCACATGTAGTTAAAGTAGTAAACACCCATATTCTCAAGCCTTCAAAACAGGACAGGCTACCTCAGGCAAAGATCCTCCTCTCCTCACTCATGACAACTGCTCAGCATCCAGGCATCTTGCTCCCAGCAGCTCTGGTCCCCCACAGTTCCTGTCCCTGGCAGTCCTCAGCAGGAGTCCTTAGCAGAGATTCTGGCCAGCTCAAAGAAAAAGGAGTTAACACTGCAACCGCAGCCGCACCGCACGGACACTAGCTTGATTCCTGAGTTCTCTCGCTCCACACCTTCCTGCTACGTCAGCAAGTTCAAGGGGCATGGAAGATCTTCAAATCCCAGTAACATTACACAAGGATACTAAAAATCTATCCCTAGTTTAAGAACTCACGTACCATGGACCTGGGAAATCAGGAATCAACATTCAAAAGATTTCTTGATGTTACCGATGGCCCTGATTATCTCCCTCCCACATGCAAGAGAATCTGATACTGAGCATATATGATCTGGATTCAATCTTGGGCATTTGACATTTCAAGAAAGTAATCATCTTTCTTTGTATCTACTCTCTTTCTATTGTAAAACTCTAGGGAAAACTTCAAAATAACATTTAAGTGTGATTAACGTCTACTCCTCCTCAAATGTGGGGAGTGTCCCCAGTTCTCATACAAGTTATCAGGATCAGGACAGCTCTTTTTAAAATTTCATGTATCTCAGAAAGTGCATAAACTGCAAAGGTCAAACTGAATACAAAAAAACATAAAATTCTAAAGTAGTTCAGTATACTTGTTGGAGTCCCCCTGAAAAAAGATAGCAGACTCTGAACAAATATTTTCCATTCATCTTTGGGATGTCTTCAAGTTGTAAAGCACTTAGCACAGTGCCTGCCATATAGTAAACATTATATAAAGATTAGTTATCATAATTATTAATATTGTCATAGTAGTTATTATTTTCTCCCATGTTTAGAAAATCTCCAAGACTAATTGCTGAGGAGATTCAGAAATGCATGGGCAAGAGAGGCTTCCTTACCCAGAAGTCCTCTATACATGTGAAATCACAGATCCAATCTCTATACCTGTAATGTTTGGCACACATACCAAGAATTGGTGTTGTACCAATAGTGCCTTACTGTACCATTCAAGCAATAATAATAGTATGATGAATTGTTGACTTGGCTCCTTATGTACTGGTATTACTCCTTTAACTGCAGACCTCTTCTCTGAAAAAGATGGTCTTAAGGGAAATCTTATCCCTCTTTGCTGCTGGTACTTGGTTTTGAAACTCATGTAATATTGAACTTATGATTGCCCATGAGGTAACCCTAAGGCTGGAAACAGCCATTGTCAGGATCAAGAGTCTAATACATGCTCAGCAAAGGATACAGAGGTAGAAGAAGGCAACTAGGAACTGGAATATGAGGGGAAAAATAGTCTTTTGTCTTGGGAATCATAGAGTGTATTACCACATTCTCCTCAAATTCATAATTTTCCATTGAATCTTTCCCTAAGCCCAACTTTCTATACTTGAGTCTGGAAGTCCTAAGAAAATAAAAGGGAGGTTAAAAATGGGGGCGGGGGCAGGAGGGGAGGTATGGCATGACCACATGACCATAGAGAGAAAGCAGTTCTAATAATAAGAGTTTGTGTTTTCTTTGGCCTCCATCAATCATGGAAAGACATCCCAAAGCATCAAGGACAAGTCAAAAGAATTCCCTGTGTTTTTTCAGCAAAGGCATAAGATATATGTTTATCTCTATGGTAGGTTTCCCTTGGCAGCAATTGTCAGTTTCATTAAACTGATCAAACTGATTAGGGAACCTATGAGTTTGATCAAAATCTCTCCCAATAACCTCCTCAATATGATGGCAAGACAAAATTCTTCCTAAAACTAGTGGGGTCCCATAATTTATAGTAAGGTTTTTTTTTATTAGCTTATTATGTATTCCAAGCTCTCATCCATTTCTATGCATTCTCTTAGACCATCTTGACATCTGCCCTCCCTTTATGGATAACCTGCTTCTCATGAATGTTTTCACACAATGAATGTTTTCTAGATCATATTATAAGAATGCTCACGGGGGCAGAGCCAAGATGGTGGTATGGAAGTAACAAGGTTCTGAAGCTCCCACATAGCGACCTCAAATACCTATAAAATATGACCCTAAACAGATTTTAGGGCTCCAAAACTCACAAAAATACAAAAAAACACATCTCCCACTGAAGGCAGCTTGGCAGGAAGGGCTCATCACAGCACCAGGAGCCAAAAACCAGACCAACCTGAAACTTAGCCCTGGGGCAGCCAGGATGAGCCTTCAGGTGAGTGGATCAGTGGCAGCTGTGGCAGTTTCCAGAATTATCAAGCCATAAGAAACAAGAAAAAAGTGAAAGGTCAGTGGAACTCAGCTAAATTTGGGGGAGAAAAGAAGTCTGCCAAACTGCCTCCAGGGCAAGGAAGTGGCACAAGTGGGGGCCCTGCAGCAGCCTCCATGTGGCTGCTTCAGAGCTCCTGGCCTGAGACTGCAGGGGCACCAAGCAATCATTCGGAGACTAAGTGCTCTTGTGTTGAGTGGCCTGAATCTGGATTGTGCTCTTGGGTGGTGGTCCCGGGGTGCATTTTCAGTGACCCAAAACTGGTGGGGGCTGCAAAAAAAATGGCAGCCTCCCAATAATTCCAGCAGCTGTAAAAACCCCAGCGAACTCTGGAAGCAGAGTTTCACAGAGCTAAAAAGTCAAGTAATTGACTGACAACATGAGAGGCAAAGGAAGCAAAGTAAGAACAGCAATCAAACTTTAAATTCCTTCTTTGGAGACAAAAGGATGAAAGCATGGAAGGGGAGGAAGACAACACAGTCAGAACTCCCACACCAAAAGCTTCCAAGAAATGTGAAGACTGCGTACAAGCCATAGAGCTGCTTAAGAAGGATTTTGAAAACCAAATAAGAGAAGTGGAATAAAAATTAGGAAGAGAAATGAGAATGATGGAAGAAAATCATGAACAGAGAGTCAACAACCTGACTGAAGAAAATAACACCTTAAAAAATAGATGAATTTAAATGGTAAAAGAGGCCCAAAAAACCAATGAGGAGAAGAATGCCTTAAAAAGTTGAATTTGCCAGAAGGAAAAAGAATCTCAAAAGCTTTCTGAAGAGAACAATTCCTTCAGAATTAGAGTGGAGCAAATAGAAGCCAATGACTTTATGAGAAATCAAGATACTATTAAACAGAACCAAACAAATGAAAAAAAAGAAAGCAATGTGAGATATCTCCTTGAAAAAAAACCCACTGACCTGGAAAATAGATCCAGGAAAGACAATTTAAAAATTATTGGACTACCTGAAAGCCATGATCAAACAAAGAACTTAGAAAGCATCCTTCAAGAAATTATCAAGGAAAATTGCCCTGGTATTTTAGAACCAGAGGGCAAAATGGAACTTGAAAGAATTCACCTATCACCTCTTGAAAAAGATCCCCAAAAGAAAACTCCTAGGAATGTTATAGCCAGGTTCCAGCTTCCCCAGATCAAGGAGGAAATATTAAAAGCTGCCAAGAAGAAACAATTTGAATACTGTGGAAACACAATTAGGACAACCCAGGACCTAGCAGCTTCTACATCAAGGGATCAAAGGGCCTGGAACATGATATTCTGGAGATCAAGGGAGCTAAGATTAAAACCAAGAATCACCTACCCAGAAAAATTGAGTATAATGTTCCAGGGGAAAATATGGCCATTCAGTGAGGTAGAAGACTTTCAAACATTCTTGCTGAAAAAACCAGAACTGAAAAGAAAATTTGACCCTCAAATGCAAGAAACATGAGAAGGTAAATATGGAAAAGAAATCATAAGGAACTTATCAAAGTTGAACTATTTACATGCCAAGATGAAAAAACAATAATTGTAACTTCTGAAACTTTCCTGAGTGTGAGGATAGGTGAAGAGAATATACATATGTCTATATAGGAGGGTTTATAAATGCATACGAACACATATCTGAGTATGTGTATATGAGTAAATAGAGGGCACGGGATCAATTGAATGGGAAGGGAGGATACTCTAAAACGTGAAATTCTGAGGTTGGAGAAGATTAGAATGAGAAGAGACAGGGAGAGACAGAATGGGGTCAATCATCTCATATAGAAGGGGAAAAGAATAATTGTTACAATGGAGTGAAAGAACAGGAAGGCAAAAGGGAAAGTGTCGACCTTACTCTCATTGAATTTGGCTTAGGGAAGGAATGACAAAAACTCCAAACTGGATATCTTGCCACACAGGAGAGTATGGGGGATGGGGATGAGAGGTGGGATGAAGGAGGGAAGGGAAGGGTGGGGAGGGAGGAGATTACTGGAAGCACACACTTCTGTAAAGGGACAGGGACAGGGTAGAGAATAGAACAAGGTGGAGGAGGGATAGGAAAGAGGGACATAGAATCAGTCTCTCACAGTATGCCCACTGTGGAGATGTTCTGCGTAATTCCATATGTACAGCCTGTATTTAATTGTTTGTCCTTTCAGTGAGGGTGGGTGATTAGGGAGGAAGGGAAAGAATCTAGAATTTAAAGTTCTTTAACCAAATCTTGAAAATATATATATATATATATATATATATATATATATATATATGTATATAATTATTATTATTAACTACATCCAACTGGGAATTAAGATATACAGGTGCCGTGGTAGGGAGATCCATCCTGCCCTACCAGCATGTCAGAGGGGCGAGAGGGAGGACATAGGAGAGAGCAGATTGGGGGAGGGGTTATACAGTGTGATAGCTGTTTTCAGGTGTTGGGTAGGGGAAAGATGGGGAGAAAATTTGTAACTCAAAATCTTGTGGAAATGAATGATGTAAACAAGAAAATAAATTAATTAATTTATGTAAAAACAGAACTCTCAGATTGATTCTTATAGAACAGAGTGAAAGTCTGAGGAAATTGACTCCTTTTACTTTAATATTTGAATGATTTAATTGAAGATGTTTGACAATAGTGCTGACGATAATTGTTTCATTTATTTTCACTTAGTTGAGCTACATTCCAGAGAAGAGAATGGATTTGAGGACTTCTCAGAATTTCTTAAACTAGTCCTCCTTTTCAGTCTTTGGAATGGGATTGAGAGATAGATAGATAGATAGAAAGAAGGAAAGAAAGAAATATATAATTATGTGTATATATATATATATATATATATATATATATATATATATACACATATATGGAAAGAGAACAGGAGAGAGAGAGACATTGGCATGGGTATAGATGAAGGTTTAAAGCTCAAAGGGGCCTTAGAGGTCATTGGGTCCAAATATAGGTAGCTGCTTAAAATATTATATGAAAGACAAAAATCTTTTTTTTCCTAAAACGACACTTATTTATTATGATGGGGGAGGAGGAGAGTTACATCATAATAACAAAAACAACCACAATAATAATAGCTAGCATTTATATAATGCTTTAAGATTTACAAGCACTTTATATATGGTATCTCTTTTGATCCTC
>JAQQSU010003765.1:0-14274 GCA_028627135.1 Pseudochirops cupreus | reverse complement strand
TGGAGAGGTTCTGTGTAAGTTCACATATTCAGCCTGTATTTGATTGCTTGTCCTTCCCGTGGGGGTGGGTGACGAGGGAGGAAGAGAAAGAATCTAGAATCTAAAGTTCCATAATCAAATGTTATAAATATATATCTATATATATATGCAATTATTATTTTTATTATTATTATTATTACTGACTACATCCAACTGGAACTTGAGATACACAGGCACTGTGGTTGGGAGATCCATCCTGCCCTACCGAAAAGTGACATAGGAGAGAATAGACTGGGGGAGGGGGGACACACTGGGATGGCTGTTTTGAGGTGGTGGGTAAGGGAAAGAAGGGGAGAAAATATGTAACTCAAAATCTTGTGGAAATGAATGATGCAAACTAAAATAAAATTTAAAAAAAAGTCAACTAAATTTTAACATCTCAACAAAAGCACTTGTTTACTTCTTTTATGCTCTGGCACATGGTAGGAATTCCCTAAAATGCTTATTGAAAGAAAAGTAACTAGAATCATATGAAGACCTTCCTTTTTTTACGTGCCAGGCGAAATAATAATGTACAAGTTGAAAATGACAGAGCAGTTGTGTTTGGGGATATGAAAATGTAAGTAAAGTGGCTTTGCTAATAGCCTCTGAAAGACATACCTATGTTATCTATTATTGAAAGCTGAAATTCTAACAACCCATATATAACATTATGGCTAATGATATGAGTAGTGACTGAAGTTTTAGAGAGAAAGATAAGAGAATAGTAATGATATAGCTGATGTGCTAGCATGCCTACACCTACAGGCAAGCATCTCCAGGTGTGGGAAGTCATGGAAAGCAAGTGCCAATCACAGTACTTCTGCTGGCACAGAAATTAGCCTTAAGGAAATCTAAAAAGCTAAATGTACCTACCTACCACACTAGAGTGTTAGATGGATTAACAAAATCACGATTGTGAAACAACAAAAGTAAAGAGTGCCATGCGAATCTTTAGCATTCTACTTATCATAGGGCAGGAAAACCATAGATTTTCCTGAGAATTAAAATGAGCCTTAACTCTGAACATAGAAACAACCATGGAACACATCGAATATGCAGACTGTGATTCCAGCTTGTGCCAACCACCTCTAAATGTGCTTTTTTTCTAAGATGACGAAAATATCCAGGGCCCTTCAGAAGGGAGCAGTCATTTCCTTTCACATTTTGTCATAGAGTGCCTCTTTTACCTGAAGCCAGCCCTATTATTATTTGTATATCCATGAGAAATAATGCATCATCATTATCAGAGTTCAAAATCCTTAAAACCGTGTGACAAAAATGCTTAGCCTCATATTCACAATAATCATGATAATTGACCATTATGTAGCACTTTAAAGTTCACAAAGTACTCTCTATATATTATATGATACCTCTCAACAACCCTGTGATAAGGTACTATAGATATTCTGATGTACATTTTTCAGATAGAAAAACAGATCCAGAAACATTAATGGATTTGTCCATTATTATCCATCAAGTGTCAAGAGACAGGACTGGAACCCAGGTCTTCCTGATCACAAATCCAGCATTAGAGCTACTGGTCATGCTACTTCTCAGCATTAGCTATCATTCCAAATTTTGGGTCATTTATAAATTTGATAATATACCACCCTATGCCCTTACACAAGGCACTGAAAAGATGTTAAAGGTCAGAGTCAAATGAAAACAGATCTCTAGGGGATTCTTACCAGAGACTCCCCTGCAAAGTGACATTGGACCTATAATGATTATTCTTTGGTTCAAGACATTTAAATAGTAGAAAATCCACTTAACTATACCATTGTCTATTCCACATCTCTCTGTCTGGTCCACAGGAACAGTAAGAGAGACACTGCCAGGTGCTCTAGTAAAATCTAAATAAACTATATATTGAGGACATTTGCCTGGAATTATGACTTTATTAACCCTATCCAAAAAGGAAATAAGGATAGACTGGTATAAACTGGTCTTAGGAATGTTAGCTGATAGCTCTTTTTGATTAGTCTCCTTTTCTAGGTGTTTACTAATCATTCATTTAATAAAACATTCAAGAATTTTTCCAGTAATAAGTCAAGTTGAGGTGTAAAATTTACAAATTCTTCTATCTTCCCTTTTTCCAAAATTGAAATTTCCCAATCTCTATGATCTTTCAAAAATCAGACAGTAGCCCCCAAATCATATATATCATCTTAATAACACCTGATATTGAGAGTACTTTAATGTTTGCAAAGTACTTTACATATCTTCTTCTTTGATCCCTACAACATCCCTGTGAAATAGATAATAAAGTTATTATCACCCCTGAGGGTGGACACTGAGGCTCAGAGAGGTTACATGACTTTCCTTTGATCACAGAGTTAGCAAGGGTGAGACATGAAATTCGAGCTCAGTTCTCTCAATCTTAAGTCCAACATTCTTTCCATGAGCCTACATTCTGTACCATGAGCCTACTTCCTCTTAAAGGAATCTGCAGCAATAGAAAAGAAATTGCCCTAAGCATTCACAACAACAACAGCAAAAAGGACGTGATAATCACATATTACTGAGACTATAACATGCAGCTGAGTGCACCTTGCCAAGCATTCATTTTCCCCCTCCCCAAGCCTCCTGCTTTTACAACTCTTAGCACTCATATCCAGCTCAGCTCAATGGCCATTAACCTATAATCCTGTGACCACATTTCTACCAAGTTAGGAACAGAGCTCTCATTTTTCACACTTTTCCTATGAAATTAATTTCCCCCTTTTGAGGTCATTTTATTGGATGTTGTATTTTCATGGATCTAATTCATCAAGCAATCATAAACCTATAAGCATTTATAAAATGACCTGTGCAGTGAGCAGTTAAGTGGCATGGCAGATTGATGTTCAACCTGGAGTTAGAAAGACCTAAGACAATGGTTCTCAACCTTCCTAATGCCGCGACCCTTCAATACTCGTATGTGGGCGTATCTGCATGTGGGCGGACCTGCCTGGAGACAGATAGAGAAGCCATGTCTTGGTTCCTAAGACCATCGGAAATATGTGTTTTCCAATGGTCTTAGGCAACCCCTGTGACCCCTGTGAAAGTGTCGTTCAACCCCCAAAGGGGTTGCAACCCACAGGTTGACCTAAGACAATATTTGCGAAGACTTTGCCAACATTAAAGCACTGTATAAATACTAGGTATTATTAGCGCTGTTACTATCATTTATATGTTCTGTGCTAGGTACTGGAAATACAAATATAAAGTTAAACCACTCCTACTCTCAAGAAACTAACATTTTATTGGAGGAGCTAATATGTAGGTATAAATATATATGAATTACAAAATAAATACAAGATAGTGAAATACAAGGTCAAGTCAGAGTTATCACTGTTGGTGATACTGTTATTATTATTATTGCATACTGCACGTGGAAACTACAAGTTCAAAACTACATTTTGGAAGAGTCCTTCCCTAAGCAAAAGGAACTTTTATATGAAGTCTAATTTACTGTAACCCTTTTTCTACTTGTACCTGAAGAGATAATTATTTTCTTTGGAAAATATGTGCTTATAGTCTCAAAAACTGGTTTGTGAAAAATACATAAGGTTCTTTCCTTCCTTTTCTCCTAAGTTCTGCAAAAGGTTGTATCTTCCTTCCCCACCCCAACACACACATGCGCGCACGTGCGCACGCACACACACACACACACACACACACACACACACACACACACACACAGAGTAAGATAACAGTAGCTTCCATCAAGGTTTTTCTCAGGACAATCATTATTATCTAAAATAGCAATTCTCAACCTGCGGGTTATGTTCAATTTAAATACATCCTGCATATCAGATATTTACATTACGATTCATAACAGTGGCAAAATTACAGTTATGTAGCAGCAATGAAAATAATTTTATGGCTGGGGGTCACCACAACATGAGGAACTGTATTAACAGGTTGCAGCATTAGGAAGGTTGAGAACCACTGACCTAAAATGACCAGGCTGTTTATTCCAAGATATTCCCCATCTCCCAATATTACTCAGTAACATTAGTTAAATATGAGAACTTAACAGGTATATATGAAAACACCTCCACCCCATAGAGATTAGATTACTGAAAGTACTGAAAATGCAACCAGGTAGAATTGTCTCAATAACTAATCATAAGTGTAGGAAAGATTGTCCATGAGCCAGGCTCATGTGCCTTGACCAATTGGCACTAGGAAAAGACTATTCACAATCACAGATATGTGCCACCTAACCAACAAGAACTCTAAAATCTTCAAGAGCTAGCAACTTTTTAAGAAGTGCTTTCTCACAATATAAGCAGAAGCAGTTCTGCTTAAAATCATATTGCTGCCAAAGACTCTTCCTATGATGCTCATAAAGAAACGGGCATTCACATCAATATGGAGGAAGGAGAACAAAAAAAAATTACAGGGCTAGAGGAATATGGCACTCCCTTCATCTGTGAGGGGCATCTCTCAGTCCTTATACTTGACATCCAGTGAAGATCTGGTTGGCTACAATTCATCTCTACAATATCTCATATCTTTCAACTTTTACTGGATAATGATTTGAGCCTTGAGTTTTGCTTTCACATTCAATTACAACATAACTATTTAGTCAGAGTACATTAAGGCTAAATTTTGAGGAATGGGCAAGAGAGCCTGAGCACCTCTCCAACCCTGGGAACTGACCCAACAAAATTAAGACAGTTGGATGGATTCTCTATAGAGATTTCATATGAAAATATGGATCAAGATGAGAAAGCAAAGAGGGGTTCTGATCTGTTTAGGGAGGGAGTACCCCTCCACATGGAGGGAAGAGATGAAATAAGAAATCTACCAGAGTATCAAAATAAAGAAACAAATGACAAAGCATCAGAGTTTCAGGTGTATATTGGATGGATGGTCAGTGAAAAACCACCACAGAATGGCATGCTTTCCTATTTACTCCACTAATGCAAAAGAAAAAAAATAACATGGTAGTCAAAGCCAATTCTCCCTTTTATGGTCACCTATGCCTCTCACATCTGCCTGAGGGCCAACAGGTTGACTAGGAAAACCCAAACAAGCTCAGAGAAACCATTAAATAATTTTACCTGGTAAAGCCAATTTGCCTATAAACTGCTGCTATATGCTATGAGACTATTTGCCTAGGACTCCCTCTATTCCCCATCCAGGAAAGAAGGAAAACTCAGTCTAGTTACCTTCTGAAGTAACATACTAACAAATTAATTTCATACAACCATATATACGAAAAGCAAGAATCCAGAAGTCTGATCTGTGCTGGTATATAAGAATCTGGTTTCCCTTCTGACGCCATTCTAAAGAGTATCTTAGCTTCTTGCTCTTTAGAAGGCAATGTGATATTGGGGTAGGGGGAGGGAGGGAGAAGAGATGAAAGAATAAGAGGGATGGAATATTTCAAAGAATACTAAACTGGGAGCCAATTAATTAATAGCTGGTATTTATGTAATTCTTTAAGGTTGACAAAATGTTTTATATATGTTATCTCACTTGATCTTTGCAATAATCCTGTGGGATAGGTATAATTTCATCGCCATTTTAGAGAGGAGGAAAAAGAAGCTGAGAGCGATTATGTGACTTACCCAGAGCCACACAGCGAGAAAGAGCCTGAGGTAGACATGTGAACTCAGGTCTTACATACTCTAAATCCAATATTTGACCTACTGGGTCACCTAGTTGCCTAATGTTAAAATTACTTAGTTACAATTATTATAATTACTCAAGATGCTAATTCAAAGAGCCCATGGAACTTCTGTTTTCCTTGTAGGAAAGAGGAAACCCTGGAACAAGTAGTCACTTACTATATATACTGGTTTAGGCATAAATAGACCTTCACAGGTAGTAGAGTTCTCTGGGTCTACTTATGTTTTCCCTACTTAATAGATACTCGGGAATTCATACAAGTAAGACAAAATTGGCCACAAAAGGCAAAACTAGACTTACTTCATGTTTACTTGTTTTGCTGTTATTGTTGCTGTCAAACCTAGTTTCAAATCCCACCTCTGACACTTTCTCTGTGACCAGGGACAAGTCACTTAAACTTTCTGTGCCTTACTTCCCTTATCTGTAAAATGAGAATAATACCTGCATTACCTATTGCACAGGGTTGTCATGAGGATCAAATGAGTATATAAAGCGCTTTGCAACAATAAATGACTATATAAATATCGATAACTGCGCATCTCTATGTTCTCATATTTTTTCAAAGGAATTCAGATACACACAGTCCCTGAACAGGTTGTCATATTGTTCCAGTAAACTCAATGTTCTACAGACTGTTGTACAGAGATGTATAAAATACCTTTCTTTGTAACTGAAAGGACTAGAATATAAGCTTATTTTATAACTTTTGTTTTTGTTATTGTTCTGATTCTTTTTCATTTTTATATTCAATCAAGTTCAGATAGAAACTGGCTGGAGAAAAATCAATACCCTGTTGTTCTTTAAAGCGCTGTTGAATGGACTATAGTTCATGACTGAGTCCCTTGATCGACACTTTCTCATTCATATATTTTTGACTGAATTCACATGGATGTTTGATTCCAATCCTGGGTCAATCTGTGTCCGTTTTCTAGGTTCCTTCCACTTGCAGTTACACCGTTATCAACCATTATTATTTTTCAGGGTAGTGATGTTTGCTTGTTGCCACAATATTTCAGTATGTTTTTCAACATTTTATCACATGCTCTAGGAAGAGCTATCATTCCTCTCCTTCCTTACTGATGAGGAAGGGTTAATCTTCTACAGTTGCCTTAGAGCAGTAGGCCCTACATGTTTCATTAATATTGTACTGGCTTTTTTAGAAAACTTTCCAAATCTGTTACAGTTGATTTTACAATCCTAAAGCTGAGCAGTGACTGATTTTGTATACATGTCAATTGATTTAATCACAGGCTTCACATTTTGCTTTGATTTCAGGCTATCAACAAATCCGTAAGGTAGTTGAATATCTTAGAATAGCCTTCTTAAAATATTTATGCTAGATGTATCTTTCCAAAAGAAGATCTGGGTGTCTTTAGATATCATTTTAATCCATTAGTTCACTGTGATCTCTGGCTTCTAGCTCAAAGACTTCAGTCTCTGTCTTTCCTTTCCATACACTAATGATTTTACAGTGATTCCAAAATTGCATTCTGATGTAATTATAGAAAAATTTCTTGAGATGAGGGAAATATTTAAAGTGTTTTTCAGTGAAGTCATATAATTTGTTGCAATCCATTAATGAGCTGTTTTGAATTGATGCTCTCACTAATCTGGAAGCCAAGTTTACGTCTACTTAGAAGAGATGATAATGTATTTAATGTTAGGTGGAACCAAAATGGGCTTAAATTATCTTTGTGAAAAATGTGATTTTTAATATTCATTGATCTTGATATTACTGTGTGATCAACTTATATGTTTAAATAGAGAACAATTTTCCATGTAAATGATTTGTCAAGTACTCTAGCATTCTGACTATACTTGGGTAGATTTTTATTTACAATAGATGAATAAGGCATGAGGGCAAAACTGAGTCAAAGGTTTTGCAGCGATCAACAAAGGCAATATAAATGGTATGGCAATTTGGGGCAGGTTATTCAATAATTACCAAATTAATAATGCATTGCTCTTTCCATTAGTGGGACTTTTTTGGAAGATTATTTTGGTACTGTTTTTATGTATTTACCTAAAGGTGTTTTTAAACTTGCTAAACTATGGGTGACTTAAGTACATTAACATTGAATTAGTCTATATTTGGACACGACACCAATCTTTTGGTAATAGAAATGTGATGCCATCTCAGAAAGGTGGGCTCAGGTTTTTATCTTAGTGGAAGCAGATAACGGGCCTTGCTAATAATGTGCACTCCACTCTATTGTGAAACATTTGAGACAACAGTTATGGTTTTTACCCAATCTAGGCACTTTAAAGCTCTGCAGAGAAATGAGATTTTAAGTTACCTCCTTTGACATATCATTCTATCATCCATAATTGTAAAAGTAGGAAAGCTAGACATGGATTCATCCAGTCAGGACTTGGTCTGAACTGATAAAGATATCAAGGCTAAGTCTTAAGGAATGATTGACTGGCTCCTTCAACTGGCTCCATCCATACGAGCTCCAGAACCCACAAAGTAACAGAGAAACAAATCTTGCACTGAAGGCAGCCCGGCAGGAGGACAGGAAGGGTTCATCGCAGCAAGCTGGGAGGCCAAGACCAGCCCCACATGAACCCGCGGTTTTAGCCTGAGGACGTTCAGGACAAGCTGGGGCTGAAGGATTCAGGAGAATGGATCACCAGCAGCTGTGGCAGTTTCCAGAATTATCAACCCATAAATGCCAAAGACAAAGTGAAAGGTCAGTGGAACTGGACTAAATTTAGGGAAGACGGAGGAGTGGGAGCAGGTCCAGCTATCTGCCTCCAGAGCCAGAATTCGTGGAAGTGGCGGCCCTGCAGCCGCCTCCATGTGGCCACTTCAGAGCTCCCGGCCTGCAGATTGCAGGGCAGCCAAGCGACCATTCAGAGGCTAAGTGCTCTTGCCTTAACCTGCCTGGATCGGGATCACGATCTTGGGTGGTGGTCCTGAGGTGTGTGACCAGTGAGCCAAAGGTAGTGGGGGCTGCAGAGATGGCAGCCCCCTAATAGCCAGCAGCTGCAAAAACTCCAGTGATTTGGGACAAAGCTCTCCCCTCTGAAAGCAGAGTTCTACTGAGTCCAAGAGTCAAGTAATTGACTGGCAACATGAGCAGGCAAAGGAAGCAAAGCAAGAACAGCAATCCAACTTTAGATTTCTTTTTTGGGGGACAAAAAGGATCAAAGCATGGAATGAGAAGAAGACAACAAGTTCAGAACCCTGCACCAAAAGCTTCCAAGAAAAATGTAAACTTGTTACAGGCCATAGAGGAGCTTAAGAAGGATTTTGAAAATCAAATAAGAGAATTGGAGGAAAAATTGGGAAAAGAAATGAGAATGATACAAGAAAATCATGAAAAGTGAGTCAATAACCTGATGAAGAAAATAACACCTTAAAAAACAGATTAACTCAAATGGCAAAAGAGGCCCAAAAAGCCAATGGGGAGAAGAATGCCTTTAAAAAGCCGAATTTGCCAGATGGAAAAACAATCTCAAAAGCTTTCTGAAGAGAATAATTCCTTCACAATTAGAGTGGAGCAAATGGAAGCAAATGACTTTATGAGAAATCAAGATATTATTAAACAGATCCAAACAAATGAAAAAATAGAAGGCAATGTGAAATATCTCACTGAAAAGTAGGAAAGCTAGCTGCTTCTTGTTCAATTTTTCTTATGTTTTCATTTTTGGACTTTCTTGCAACTATGTAGGCAATCAAAAGTTTTCCACATTCTTCAAGAGTTTTGCTTATAGAGAAAGTTTTTACATTGGAGGGGAAGAAGGGGGAGGTAAGAGGGAATGAGTGAACCTTAGCCTCATCAGATTTGGCTTAAAGAGGGAATAACATATATACTCAATCAGGTATGGAAATCTATCTTACCCTACAGGAAAGTAGGGGGGATAATAGGGGAGGGGGAAAGATAGAAAAGAGGGAAGATTGGGGGAGGGGGCAGTCAAAAGCAAACACTTTTGAAGAAAGACAGGGTCAAAGGAAAGACTGGAATAAATGGGTAGCAGAATAGGATAGAGGGAAATATAGTTAGTCTTTCACAACATGACTATTATGGAAGTGTTTTGCATAACTATACATGCATAATCTATACTGAATTGCTCACCTTCTCAATGAAGGTGGATATGGAGGGAAGAAGGGAGAGAATTTGGAACTCAAAGTTTTAAAAATGAATGCTAAAAATTGTTTTTACATGCAACTGGGAAATAACATATGCAGGAAATGGGGTATAGAAATCTATCTTACCCTACAGGAAAATAGAAGGGAAAGGGATAAAAGAGGGGAGGTGGTAGAAGGGAGGGCAGATTGGGTGAAGGGAGAGATGGGGTGAAAATTTGGAACTCAAAATCTTGTGGAAGTGAATGTTAAAAACTGAAAATAAATTAATAAAAAACAATTAAATTTTTAAAAAGAGTTTTGTTTGCCTCAGATTCCTTTATTTCTTAAGACTCTAAAGTTGTTCACCAAAGTTGAATTTAGTTTGTTCTTTACCTTTAATTGTTCATTAAGAGAATCTACTATTAGGAGTATACTTCAGTTTTCTGGATTCCTTTCCGCCTGTTTCTTTTTTTTTATTGCATGTAACTTGGTACGTTTTTTTTTTTAATTTTGTCTTACTTTATTTTTATTCTGAACTTAAATACTAGCACCCTCAAAAAAGAAAAAGAGTACTTCTAAATATACAGCGGAAAACAAAAAGACTGTATATACATCAGTGATTTTCCATTTCATAAGCCTTACTTAAAAATGCATATATATGTGTATATATATGTGTATATGTGTATACACATATATATGTATGTATATACATACGTATCTAAAGTTCAACACATTACTTTCAAAATTGTCCTGCTTATCTCTGCTTCCTTTTCAATTGCCTTTTGTTCTCTTTTGTGCATTTTAAAAAATATTTCAAAGGTATGTATTTTGGGGGATATCGCCATTAATAACCCTCTCCCCAAAAGTAAAAATGGCAGAAAGTATTAAAAACAAGCATAATCAAGAAAAACAAATACATATTGTGGCCATTTCTGAAAAACAGATATGTCTCTTTTTGCAACTTGAGAGCCTTGCCTGCCTCACTATCAGGAAGTGGCTTACATGCTTATATCACATGTCATCTGGTTAGCTTTTGTTTTTTAATCAACGTTCTTAAATTTTCAGAGTTGTTTTTCTTTATGATATTGTCCCTGAAGTTCTCTTGATTCTGCTCACCTCACTGGGCAATATATTGTATTTCCCAGGATTCTATTAAATCATCTCTTTGATGATTTCTTATGGCACAATAATACTCCATTCTATTTTCATACCACAATTTGTTCAGCAACTCCTAGTAGATATAGATTCCAGGTCTTTTTTTTTTCTTTTAATCCCCTCACCCTTTTCAGGGTCAGGAATTTCAGATTAAAACTAATCCTTACTAGTAGTACCAAACACCCTCTTATCACCATCTCTCTCTCTCTCTCTCTCTCTCTTCATTACCATTTATTTCTCTGTGGAATTAGATGTATTTCAACACCAAAATGATTATGTGAATGTGGTTTTTAAGCACATAAGTATGTATTTAACTATCTTTTATCAGTTCGGATTAGACTGAATTCAATCTGATGCCCCTAAGCCTTCCTCCATGTATGAAGAATCCCAATCTACATGTGCCTATCTCCTCTTTAATACCATTTGAATCATCTTTGCTATTTTTGCCATATGTTTCATGATCAAGCAAAATGAGTTTACACTGAGTACAGATTCAATGACACTGAGGTTCTTTAATTCCTCCCTCTTCAGATTTTAGCAACTGCTCAACTTTACCTCATTTTACCTAATGTAGATTTATGTTTTGCTGTATCTTACAAAATAACAGTAAAAATAACCTTTCCTGCATATAAGTAATATGTTGTTGAATGACCTGCAATGGGAGGTACTATTGACAAAAAGCAGTATAAAGCCCTGCTTCATGTAAGCTGTTTCTAATTTTGTTATGACAATGTGTATAATCAAATATCTGCACATAATATCCAAGTATTCATATCTTCAGTTTATTTCATGGTCTTTCCTGCTTTAGTGATGAGTACTGTGTGTACTGAAACATTTCTAGCAGGTACGGTTGGGTATGTATTAATCATTTAATACAGTGTATCTTGCCTTCCTCTTATAAAAGACCATACCACCTGCTTTACTATCACTGAGTTTTTAAGACCAGTCTGTAAACCATTGCCATCATACCAATTCCTTAGATTCACAAAAGCAGTTCATCACACTGGCTGCATAAGCTAACTAAATTGATGGCATAGCCAGGGCCCAACTGTCCAACATTTTAGAGCTTCTGCCAGACCTTCACAGCTATTATACTGGTTGTAGGATGCACATTACCCAAACTGGCACTTGGCTAATTTTGTCATTGCCCCTATCCCCCTATGATATGGACAAAGTATTTGATTCTGAAGGGGGTAGAAGTAGTAATAATGGCAGTGGGAAGAGGAGGAGAAAATGGTGGTGGTGGTAGTCCTGGTGTTACTAGTAACCACAATAGTTGGGGCAGCTAGAAGGTTCAGTGGATAGACTGGTGGGCCTGGGATCAGGAAGACCTGAGTTTAAATCTAGTCTCAGTCACTTACTATTTGTGGGACCCTCAGCAGTCACTCAACCCCTACTTGCCTCAGATCCTCATCTGTAAGATGAGGGCACACTGGAGAAAAAAACATCAAACCCCATGGACACGACTGAACAACTGACCAACAACAAAACAGGAGTAGTAATAGTACTAGTAATTGTAGCAAAAATAATAGTTGCAATGGTAAAAGTAGTAGTAGTGATTGTGGTAGTAGTAGTAGTACTAGTAGCAGTAGCAGAAGAAGCAGTAGTAGTGGTGGTGGTGGTGGTGGTGGTGGTGGTGGTGGTGGTGGTGGTGGTGGTAGTAATTATAGTAGTAGCAGTGATGGTATTAATAGTAGTGGTAGTAGTAATGACGGTAACAGTAGTGATGATGATGGAGGCGGTGGTAATAATAGCAGTGCTAATACTAGTAATACTAGTAATGGCAGTGGTAGCAGTAATAGCAGTAATAGTAGTGGTAATTGTTGTAGTGACAGTAGTAGGAGCAGCAGCAGGAGTGGTAGCAGTCATCGTTGTCATCATAGTATAAGCAGTAGTAGTAAATTACCATCACCTTGCTTCTGCAATTACCTAACAATGTAAGTCTGGAAACACCATTTTGTCTCTCTAGGTTTCAGTTTTTCATTATAAAAATGATAAATTAAATGAGAAGATCCCTAAGCTCTGATGATTCCATCTCTGAATTAGATGAATCTGATTTCATTATTGTGACTACTCCCTGTGATTCAGAAGAATGCAAATCATCCCACTCACCCTATAGGACTCTTTTCTGTGTGCTCCCAAAATTCCTCCATAAGTAGCCTAACTCAACATGCAGAGATTTCTTGACATCACATGAGTACCAATGGGATACACACGCTGTCCCTCAGTAATCTATTGGTCTCATACAATGACTGTCCCACCTGTTTTTCTAATTACATTTTACTGTGGGGATACCTTTAAATTGCTTGTCCAATACAATATTTATTTACTAATATGCAGCAGTTTCTTTACGTTCATCATGGACCTCTCTATTCAAGTGATCTACAACTTTAATTCTTCAGAAATTGAGGTATTCTCTGACATTCAGCCATATACTCTGTCTGGAATACTGATATTTAAAAGACAGTCTTTTGCTACAGGGCAGTTAACAGATTCATTATAAAAGCATGGCAAACATTTCCAAAGACCACCCAGTCTATTATCATCTTATTTAATTCTGCCCCACTCCATTGTCCAATGTCTTCATCTTCATCCACAATGTTTATACCCAAGATACAGACACTGATAGACATGCCCTAGGTAGGTGTATCCAAGTAATTATCAAATGTATGCTTCATACACTTTTGTCTTTTGAAACTTTTTGTTATTTCAAACCGAATTTTGAGTGATTAAATACTTCACAAAGTAGGCTCTGGAATCTTAAGGGGCTTGTGGCAATCAGCAGAATACTGTAAAGGACTCACCATTTATGAGGAAGTCCTTTTCCATCTAAATACTTGTTTTATGTAAAAATTGACATTAATTATCAGAGGATCTTCAAAAAGGGTTATTTCTGTTACATCTTTTAAGGGCTCTTATATGATTTTTTGATATATACATGCGAAACCCCATACTGGAAGAGAGACTTTAAGGCAGGATTTTCCTCGACCAAATTAAACAGTAATTGAATAAAATGTTTTTATAGTCAATAAACAATAAGCCCAGAAGAATTTTATATTCTCTGTACTTTTAAATCAATCATAACTCAAACGCTGTGGTCTGCTTTAAAATACAATTTATAAAACCCTGTCTGTTCCTTCCTATACCTTCATCAAGGATGCACTTGATACGTACATCAATTACTCTCGTAAAGGCATTGTAGAGATGATTAAATAGGTCTATGAATGTGTGGTCATTGATATTCTGAGCAGTGATGGCTTAAGAAGGAAAAATAAAGACAAAGCAGCAGTTATTTCTGCTTCTTGAGTGGTAAGAAATTAAAATGTAACAAGCCTCTTCTGGCTCTGAGTATTTAACAACTTGACATCCAGTCATTTTTTCCTAGCTTATCCAATCTA
>JAQQSU010003764.1:0-14274 GCA_028627135.1 Pseudochirops cupreus | reverse complement strand
AGAAAATTACTTTTCTAGTTTTGGTCACTGTGGTGCTGTTGTCATCTTTAGGATCTAAGTTCTCTAGTGCTACAATTTTCTGATCCCATCCTATCTTTAAATGCCAGATTTAATGGGAAATTACCCTTTTATTCTGTGTACTGCTTTGGCAGAAAAGCCTTTCTGTGATGAATCTTGAATGCTGTTAAGCCCTATTTATGACTTTAATAGCTTTGTATTAATGAAAAAATCAGAAACCCTTTATATACCCACCTCAGGGGTTCATCTAGGAGATGTTCTATTGATGTGAAATAGAGCCAAATTGATTTCTCCTAAAGATGAGAATGCAGTAAAAACTGCATGGGGATAATGAAATGACTTGTTTTATCATAAATTCTAACTGCAAGTGTTTTCCACAGAGTTCCCAAATGGATGCCCACTGCTCCATAGATATCACAGATGCAGATGTCAAAGTCTTTTTTTAACATGATATAAGAAAAAGAAAATGCAGCTGAGACTCATAAATTATTCAAGTGGGCTACAGTCAACCTTAAATATCATACCTTCAGTCTACGTGTATGTTGTTCAGTGCACTGGATGACTGAAACTTTCATTTTCCTTGGCAAATAAGACCTGACCTACTTAGTAGACTGGAGTTGAAGTTTAACAACGTACTTTCTTTCCATGAGACAGTCTCTCCCAACCCCCACCCTCTACAAATACCCTTAAAAAATTAGGCCTTGTTTAGTCATTAACAAATTACTGAGAGGCAACAAGACATACTATCCTCTATATTCCTACCATACTTGTTCCACTATAATTGGCAGGTGAGAATTTCTTTAAAGATGCTAGCATTTTGTTTCTGTTGTTATTGTAATTGTTTATAAAGAAAAAAAAAAACGTTAGAGATACTGCCATTCTCCTCTTTATTGTTCCTAGAGCATAATGTGTGGCTTCCCAAAAGTGTACTTTCCCCTACTTGGTGTCAAAGCCAAGTCATTAATTGTATTGTATCAGTTCAAAATTATGCTTGCTCTCTCCTTCTCTCTCTCTCTCTCTCTCTCTCTCTCTCTCCGTCTCTTTCTCTCTCTCTCTCTCTCTCTCTCTCTCTCTCTCTCTCTCTCTCACACACACACACACACACACACACACACACACACCCCCACACACCATAATGCACTATTATATAATCTATACACTCTAATGCCATCAATGAAAGCACCAACAAATATTTATTATTTACTAACCATCTCTGTGAGGGCTTAACAAGAACTATAAGTAAAGTCTCTGTCTTTATAAGCTTGTTGGAAAAAGAATTAATATTCATGAAAATTAAAAAAGGAATATTGAGCCACTTAGAGTTCAGTAAGGAGTTCAGCAAAATCAATTTAAGTTGGTCTCATTAGATGAGATTTCATGGAGGGAGTGAGACTTGAGCGGACCCTTGAAAGATGGTTAGACTTTGATTTGGTGATAAGAAGAATTGCCCCTATAGTGTTATATACAAAGTAGGTATTAATAAATGCTTCTTAATAAACCCAAATTATAGGCTTCAGATGAAGCATGGACTGGGACAAAGTATTTAGGAATCATCAGTGATTTCCCTATCTTGCAGCTATCTTTTGAATCATCTTTCTGATGGACAACACTTAGAGCCTTTTGAAGAGACTATTACTGTCAGGAAGAAACCCTTAATGAGATCATGCAAGCATCTCTATATGTCATGGAAATCATTCTTCAAACTGTTTGAAACTTGGGCATCAGCAAAAATGTGGGATGACAAGACCATAAAATGTATCTTTCTCTTTGCACAAAAGAGAATACATGTATACTGCCCTCCTAGTTCCTGAGGGGAAATGAAGGTGAGTATTTCAAAGAATTGCCAAGGTAGTATTTCATCAAATTGAAACAACAATGCATTAAGCTTTTCCTATGTTCAAAATGCTTTGCTTGATGCTCTTAGAGATGTGAAAATGAACAGGATGTGCTCTGTGCTTTCAAAGACCTTCTAATCTAATTGGGAAAGCCAGAAAGAAATGTTTAAAAATTAAATATTTCAAATCTCATCTCAGTGCAACAACACTGAACTGCAAATTTGTGTAAGACAATATAAAGTAGGGGGACATAGAGAGAATCTCTACCTTAAATGATCATTACTTTAGAGGGAGGATAAGACACATACATGGATGCCTACAGGAGAAAGTAGAATTAATATAGGTGCTATAGTTTTGCCAATTAATCTTGGATTTCATGGGACATACCCTACTTCAAAAAGTGAAAGTATAATTTTAGTAAAATTTTGGAAAGGAGTACTTTTTACCAGATATTTCCTAATTTCAGTTTCTTAAAAATGTGGCTACCATAGTTATAGGAGAAGTATAAGAAATGTGTAATGGGGATATATAGGAAAGAAAGATAGCTTCCAGCTGAAGGAATCAGAGAACACTTTATGATAAAAGTTACCTTTGATCTATATCTTCAGAATATACGTAGTATGGTAAAAAACAAAAACAAAAACAACCAAACCAAAACAAACAAACAAACAAAAAAACCCATTGGATTAAGAGTCAGGAAATTTGGGTTCTAGTTTCAGTCCTGACATGTGACCTTGGACAAATCAACCACATTCACCAGGTCTCAGTGATTTCTGGAATTTCTTGCAGTCTGATCAATCTACAATTTTATATTGACTGAGATTTGAGCAGATTGTGGGGATGTTAATAGGAGACAGCATGAACAAAAGCACTAAGGCAAAAAAAATATTTGGGGAATGGAAAATACCCAGTTTGCTGTGATAGAACATAGGGTATATGAAGACATATAGCAATAAAGATGGCTCAGAAGGGCTGGGTTGGGTTTGTTATCACAAATGACCCTAAGTGCAAGGAAGAGTTTTTACAATTATACATTATTAGTTCAAGAAAACAAGAGAGAAAAGGAGAGAGGAGAGAGACAGAGACAGAGACAGAGACAGAGAGAGAGAGACACAGACAGAAAGACAGAGAGAGAGAGACAGAGACAGAGACAGAGACAGAGAGAGAAGATGTCAGGATAAAACAAAGTTTTGTGAAGGAAAGAATTTGAATTAGTTCTTAAAGAAGCAGTAAGTATTTGACAGAAAGTATTGAGAAGCGTAGCCTAAGAGAAAGGGCTAGCATGTAAAAAAGCAGAGATGAATGTTTCGGGGATAGAGAACACATAAAACAAGTGTGAGTGGAAAAAATAAGAGTATTTAAAGGTGAGGCTTGTAAGAGTAAACGGAGATTGGACTATGAATACTGAACTAAAGAGAGAGCAATAATTCTTTCTCTGAAACTTAAAAAGAATGAAAAATTATTCATTAAAACTTCCCCTTTTTTCTGATCTAAACTTTATTCCCTGGTAGGGTAGGAGTAATGTCTCCCATCAAAATTCAACATTTCAACAAATTATCATAATAATAAGAATAGATTTGATCGGGATCACAGATGACTCGGATATTTATCTCAAGATCCTTTGAAACATCCTCTGAAATAATCAAACTTTAAAAAATAGTCTTTTATTTGCAAATAATTTCTGCTTGATAAAACAGAATTTGCAGATTTTCCCCTGTCCTTATAAAAATGGAAAAAGACCAAAGCATTTCCTTTAATCTTGAATTTTTAACTCTGATGTCCAAAGTATACCTCTAATTCCTAAAGATTACATTTGATTACTTTAAAAAAGGGCTTGCCAGTATAAAGATGCCTTACTTTGATCACTCCTTTAGCAACAAATATTTATTGAACTATGTGATTTTCAATGATTTCATTGTGGATAGCAAAATGTTAATGAATATTTATGAATAACTTATTATAGCATATGCTTTCTCACTGATACTCACTGAACTCATTCTCAGTTATCAGTTACTAAACCTGTTGAATGTGGGTAATTTTTCCTTTGTTATAAGATAATTTCCAAAGCAAAATTTCATTTGGTACAAGTGATTCTACAAAAGTCCTAGTCTCCAAAATTTGATGGACTTCTTCAAAGAGCTTGTGATGATGATGATAGTGATGATGATGACAGCTACTATAATACTATATAATATAATGCAATGATATACAACATAATAGCTAACATTTACATATTACTTTAAATTTACTTAATGTTTACATCCTGCCTTAAAGTTTATGAAGTTCTTTATACCTATTATCTCATTTGATCCTCATAACAACCCTGTGAGGTAGGCTGTTATTATCATTATTAATATTATTATTGTTATGATACTTTCATAGATATAGAAACTAAGACTTATAGAGGGCATGCCACTTGTTCAGGGTAATATAACTTGTTCAAGAATGAGAGGGAATTTGAACCCAAGTCTTCTGAACTCTATGTTCTTTCTCTCTTCTATGTACTCTCTCCACCATGCTAAGCTGTGTCATACCATTCCAGCTATTCAGGTAAAGAAGGCTCTGGAAAATGATCCCAAAAGAACAGAGCTCAGAAAGAGAAGTCAGAACATTCCTTGACTCCTATAGGATGTCCAGAATATACCTTCTTGTCTCACAAGAGTTCATCCTCTTGACTTTTAGTGATCAGTCATCTTCAATATAACTCCTCAGCTACATGAAGCTGTCATGAGTACATCTCAGCAAGGCACAAATCCCTTAGCAAAAAGTCAAAGTATAAATCTTAATTCCTTGGGAGAAACGCCTTGCTCTTTTATTGTTTCAGCCCACAAACCCCATTTAGGGTTTTTGTGGCAAAGATACTGGAGTAGTTTGCCATTTCTTTCTCCAGTTCATTTTACAGATGAGTTAAGTGAGACAAACAGGGGTAAATGACTTGCCCAGGGTCATGTAGCTAGTAAATGTCTGAGGCCAGATTTGCACTCACAAACAGTTTTTCTGACTACTGGCCTAGCATTCTCTCCACTGAATCAATTATCTGGGAGGGACACTTTTCTGCCAAAGAACCATCAAATGCATTGTGGGTGAAAGAATTGATTAGCTCCCTGCCATATACCTTTTTACTTTTGCTCAGGTTTTGGCCTTTACAGGAATGCCTTCTCTTCCTTCCATTCCCTTCCTTGTCTGCTGACATTTTACCCAGACTTTAAAATCCAGTTTAAATCCTAGGTCTTTCATGGAGCCTTCACTGATTCTCATAATAACATTTCCATCTCAGACCTTGGATATGTAATTTGGGTTTCAAGCCTGAGGTGTTTGGGGAGTTGTTGCTTAGATGTGACTCTCAGAATAATGTAGGGAATGATGATGATTCAATATTACATGTCTATGTAAGGGATAGAGTTGGTGAAATAGCTTTGGGGAGAGATTCTTATTTTTCCTTTGAGACAAAACCATATGGTTCCAGATTCTGTTTGAGTAGAGACCCATGTAGGAATAGAAAAGACATTGGGAAGCAGTAGACATGTAGACTAGTCAGTGCCTCAAAGTGTCTCTAATTTCTGTCTTGACTCTTAAGAGATTTCAATTTAACCTTGAATAAGACCAAGGTCTAGCTCTTTACTGAGTATTTTCTGCATATTATAAATCTATATAGTTTCACTGATTTCTGTTCACTCTGCTTGGATTAATGTGTTTACTTAATATTCACTACTTATGATGTCCTTTTGTATAACAAACATTTGGTAAAAAGAAACCAAGCCTATGGATATGACTTTGGCATCATCCCTTCCCCTTTAGGTGACAGTGACAAAGAAAGTGGTTTGACTCTTAGAAAAAAATATTCCCTGCAACTTACAATATTTAAGGGTACAGATAGCACAGATTAATATAACTATGATCTAGTACCCCCTTTTTTTCAATAGAGAATAAGGCAACTACCCTTGTGGTCTTTTTAACTTGATCACTTTCAGGCAAGAAGCAAAGCTTCTCTTGAAGGGTTGGGCAAGATTCCAGAGATACCTATCAGTGCTTTCCCTGAGCCACATTTAACAATCCAGATGGACATAATATACATCTTGTGCACGCTATTTTGTTTTTTAACTGTCTGCTACATTTATAACTTTATATTTTATATTATGTTTATCTATGTGTTTTTTCTTCCCTTCTTTACTCTTAAGTTCCTAGAGGGCAGTAACTGTTTTTGTATGTTTTTTTTTTTACTGTGAACGTTGTTCACAGTAGTCAGCACCAGTTGTCATTTAGTAAATATTTTTTGTATTGTATGGTATTTAATTAGAAAAAACATTGCCCACATCTGGAACTGTCTTTTAAACTGCATATTTCCCTGGCATAAATTAATCACTACATAGCTAACACTGCAATGTGAACTTGTTAAACAGATTATTTTGTTAGGGAGAACTGTAGTTGTAATTAATTTAAATTTGAAGACCCCTTTTTTGTTATGTCAAGTAAGCAGGTACTTAGCCCTTAGTAACTAAGGACTAAGTACCTCTGTGAAAGAAACAGAAGGTGTAAACTCTGTCTCCTGTTGCTGACATAACAGGAAGAGGTTGGCTGAGACAGGAAGCCAATGTGTGTGTGTGTGTGTGTGTGTGTGTGTGTGTGTTTAAAAAGAGCCCAGAGAAGAGACAGGCAGAATCAAGAATTTTTACTCTGGGTAGAAGAAGCAGAATTGTCCCAGCATCTGGGAGCTGGGCTGCTACTGGACTGAGAACTGAGTTGGAGTTTTTTATGAGACTAGAATCTGGTGAAGGCTGAAGTTGCTGCCAAGAAGGCCACCTGGAATGCTGAGGTTTTTTCTGGGTCCTAAGGCCAGCTGAACTGCTGGAGGACTGAAGAAGCATGACCAGGATAAGACTTTGTTTGTGGCTTGGTTGATCCTTGGTTGGATCCTTGGTTGATCCTTGAGTTCCTGGCAACAAGTTGTGAAGGTTTTGAGATGAGCTGGACCCTGTGAACATCAGTGTGTAACAAGAACCCCCCAGAGGACTGGATGAAAACCTATGCCTTTGAATCAAGGTGACCTTTTGGTGGATTCAGGTAGGAGCTAGGACCATGGAAGGGGATCCAGGGAATCTGAGAGACCACACCAAGTCAAGATGAAGAAAAGGCCTCTCCTTGGATATTGAATGTGTGATGAAATTGAAGTTTACTAGACACTGAGGGGTGGAGGTTTTGTGTAATTTTCTAATGATTGTATTTAGTGATTAATGATACTTAGTGACTGCTAGATAAATGAATGATTAGGTTAACCAATTATTGCCCCATGAGTGGAAGATGGACTTGTATTGTGAAATGATTGAATGATTAAGTAAGGAGGCAAACCTCCTTAGGGATACCATATGATTATTCTTTTGTTCTTTGTTCTAAATGCTGTGACCACTTTGGTGAAAACTATGTGGCCATTTTAGTATTAAGCTGTTGTGAACACTATATTGTGATTTTCTGTGATAATATGTAATGTTGTTAATATTATATTGTGATTTGTTGTCAATGTTTGCCTTCATTTCTTATGGAATAAATGGAGTGTTCACTATACTGTGTAATCAGAACCTTCAAAGCTCTTCACAGTAGCATTCTTTTGGGAAGCTGCTTGTGCATGGCATTATAAGAACCTAAGGCAAAAAGAAGTTACTGGATATCTGAGAGGGAATGATATAGTGTAAAGGAGAAAAGCAAAAAAAAAAAATGGAAGAGGTCAGAGGATTTGGAATTTTTTTTTTAAGCCTACTTTACAGTTCTCCAGAAGGCTAATTCTACTCTTGCACTATGTGTTTGACAATGACCTTGACTTTTAGAATATCCTGAGCCCCATGTTGTCTAAGCACCCTGGCTTACCCTAACTAGACACAGAATCAGAGATCCTGTTCTCATTTCTGCATGTATTAGGGAGAGAAACCTAGAAATGCACTAGTCCCAAGGAGGGAATTTCAATACTTAGGGGTCTTTTCTGACCACTTTCTGCTAAAGACAAACAAACAAAAATATCTGTTTTATATTCCTGTGCCTTTTGAATATATAAACTCCACTTTACCAAATCCATCTAATTCATATTTAGATAAATGTGACTTCTCATAACTATAAAAATGGCATATACATAATTTAAAAATAAAATGAGAAAATCTTTATGTGATCCATAAATATAATAAACATGTTTAAATGTAAGTGTAAAACATAAACTGGAGACAATGAGCCTACACAAACACTGTGTTATTTAGACATTTTTCAGCCAGCCTTTTTTTTTTTTGACATCCAAATGAATGTTACATATAGAGGGCTTCTGTATGGAAGACAGACTTCCTTGTCTGATTTCTTTTCATTTGAACAGAACTCTAAGACATTTCAATGTGTGTAAAGCATCTATGGTACTGATAGTTTAGACAATATGCAGGCACAAAGTACTGAAACAGCTGAAGACATGCGAATTCAGTCTACTCATCCATAATGATTCATCACCTATTTAAAATGCATTTTTGGAGCTTAGGACTATCCATCCTATTCAGTTAACAAAAAAAGTCTTTAGCTTCTGAACTTGTTACAAATGAGAAGGAGAAAGGTAGGTGCTCAAAAGGAATATAACATCTGCATTTTAGCAATTTAAAATGGGAGAAGGTATTTTGTACCCAGTGTTCAGATATTAGACAAAGATTAATTGCAATCATCATATCTTTGTATCACCTATTGCCTCTATTACCATTTCTTTTGTTGCAACTTTGAAGAAATTCACAGTCAACAGTGAATCTTGAGTAAAAAAAAAAATCTAGAATCCTAGATTTAATTTAGTTAATGAACTCAGTATGAGTTTTATTATGTCCTGCTGAAAATCATCTTTTGGATCTCTGAATATGATAAATATGTATGACTCAAATTTCTAAAAATGAAATCAAGGTTATAATTATACATCAGAGTAGTAGGAAATGTGATGGCAGTTTTGACTTTGCACCTTTTAGTAGCACGTATTTCTGTGTGTTATGTGTATATATGTATATTTTCTAAGTCTTTCTTCTCAAAAATTAGCTTATTTTATTTAGCTCCCTTAGACCACTTTTTTGTATATTGTTCTGTTTCTTTTGATTATATGTAATGAACTGTTTGATCGGCTTTTAATTTCTGAAGGAGATTTCTGAGCTAGCATTCAATATCTATTTGAAAGAAAGAGGAGAAAAAAAGAGGGAGGTGGCTATGTAATATTAGACAAGTATGTCAATATTCATTTTGTTAGCACTCCAACAGATAACATTGCAATACTATGTACAAGTACCCTGCTCCTAAAGAGACAAGGAGGAAGAAAAAAATAGTATAATGAATTCTGGAACATGTTTTAGCATTAGGATTTTATTGGATTTGCAAATATGCCAGACATTGCAAATATTACCTTGAAATTTTATCTCAGGCTTGACCCAATAAAACAAGAGGAAAGAAAAACAGACCCTCTAAGAAATGGATGAAAACAGTAGTAAAGGGAACAGCTAAAATATCTCCAAAAACAATAGAAGAAAAACAAAAAACTATAGGTGGTGATTGATGATAGGCACTTGAAAGGGTGTTTGTAGAAAAATCAAACTGAGCTATGAAGATGTAGGCATGATTCTAATGGTAATAGTAGCTAACATTTATATAGCACTTACTATGTGCCTATTGCTGTATTAAGTCCTTTACAATTATTATTTCATTTGATCTTCACAATAACTCTGGTGGGTCAGGGTGGGGGTTGGTGTTATTACCCCCATTTTACACATGAGAAAACTGAGGCAAATAGGTTAAGTGGTTTGCCCAGGGTCATACAGGTAGTAAGTATCTGAGATTGGATTTGAACTCAGCACTCCTTTACTCCAGGCTGAGCACTCTAGAATTACCCAGCTTCTGCAGTTAGAAGGTTATATATATTACAGCTTAGGTGTTTTACCTTCTGGTGTAACCAAGCCTTAACATACAACCAAATACTATAAAAGTCATTTCTCAAAAGATCTGGAACTGGGTCCTTCCACACTCAAGCACATTTTATTTCAGGTAAAGTTATCAAAATGATCTGGGTGAAAGTTTCAGATTGCTTTCAAACAATACCATTATTTCCCATTGCTTTCAAACAATACCATTATTTATAAATAGTATGATCCTCCCTCACTCAAATCAAAGTCAACTACAAGTCATATCATCATCTAGGGCAAACACAACAACAAACAGTAGAACTTGAAAGATTCTTTACTCACCAAAACACACTTGTGTGTTCCCTAACTTTTTAAAGTGGAAAACTAAAATGTATTTCTAAGTAATTTAATGGTCATTTCTTCTTGCCCCTTTCCTCTTCTCTTTTCTTCAAACATTTTCATTCTCACCTTTTCCTCTGATATGTTTGAATTCTTCTGCATTAGCTAAAATGAGATCATGCATTAAAATACTTTGCAAACTTTAAAGTAAGCTGTCATCAGCAATCAAATCTGGGGGTAGAGACAAGATGGAAGGATAGAGAAACCCTTAACTAAGTTCTCTTCAACAATACCCTTCAAACAACTTTAAAATAATAGCTGAAATTGAATTCTGGAGTAGCAGAGACAACAAAAATCAGAGTGAGACATTCTTCCAGCCCAAGAAAACATGGGAGATAGAAAGAAAGGTCTTTGACACAGGAGAGGAGGCTGTCCCAGAGGCCACATGTGTAAAACATTAGTAATAGGATTAGATGGTGGTGATAGAAACAATAGCAGTATCAGGAGCTCTCCAGCCAGAAACATTAAAGGGACCTGGCAACTTGTCAGAAAGTGATTACAAGGGACCCCTATGTTAGCACTGGATGCAGAATCAGATGTAACATGGCAAATCTATTGCCTACATCTGGTTCTGAGTCACAGTTCAGAGTAGAGGGGTATAGTAGTAAGCACCACAACATACCCAGGATGGCTGCTAGCACAGGTTCTTTGATCTGCTTTTCTAAAGGAAAGCAACTGAAAAAGGGTTTACAATATTACTTTAATCAAACATGTATCATTTACCTAGTTCAGGGGAAAAAGTAAGCACCCTGAACTTTAGAGAATACAGACAAGTTACAAGGAGATAAAAAAATACACAGACAGAGAAAATAACACAATTTAGTAATCCAACAGAAAGAACTTCTGGCTGTCTGACCATTACATACATGTAGTTAGTTACCAGAGAGCGAAGCACCAACATCTGGGTTTTCAAAGCCAGGGGGCTCAATGGCTGCCAAGAGTCTCATCTGGCCAAATCACACAACTCTTTCCAAAGTGAGCTCCAAAGCAAAAGCTCACATCAGAGGTATATGCAGCCTTCTCCAGGGTCAGAAAACATCACAACCCTTATGACCCACTTGACCACAAAGTAATAAAAGCTGTGCCTTCATGAAAAACTAGCCTCTCACCACTGACTCCAAATGACCATATTCATATTGGGGGAGGAGTTTATTTTCAAATCAGGAAAGGTCCTTAAATTCACCTAGGCCTATCAAGGGGCAGGGAAGATCTTCAAATTCCCATTACCATTACAAGAGGATAACTTTAGGTCAAGAGATAGTGGAAGCCCTGGGAGCAATTCTTTGGCAGCTCCATTGCCTATACCTACTTCTGGGTCATAGTTCGAGAATAGAGAGGAAAGGAGCCTATTCAGTCAAGAATCAGTAGTAGTCCTGAGGGACAGTATCACTTCCAGCCCTAAGGAATCAGGGAAGCTGAAGAACAGAATTGTTTCCAGTCCCTAGAGAACAGGGATCCTGAGAAGCAATATCAAATACAATCCCAAAAGTTCATAACACCTTCTTGGGTAAGGACCAGAGTGTAGACCAAGAGAACAGTGACCATACCTCTTCCCAGATCACACTACCTTGGAAGCACCAAAAAATTCCACAGCTCTAGAACTAGCCCTGAAAGCAGCAGTGCAAAAAAGCTTGGCGCTTGAGACAAAACCCTACCCATCCCCATTCCCCACACTGGGAACATAGCACAACATTAACACAAAGTTCCAAAACAAGAAATAGAGCAAAAAACAAAAAAACCAAAAAACAAAAAAGGAACTTGACAATAAAAAGCTATTATGGTGACAGGGAAGATCAAGACACAAACTCTGAAAATCATGATTAATTCAAAATAGCTGCAAGGAAAACCTCAAAAGAAAAAAAAAGATGTATTTGGACAGAAGACCAACAAGAATTACTTGAAGAACTAAAGTAATGATTTTCAAAATTAAGTAACAGTGGCAGAGGAAAAAGTAGGTAAACAAATAAAAGCAAAGGGAGAAAATTTTGCAAAAAAAAATTATCACCTTGCTAAAAGAGACAAAAAATATTGAATAAATCAACAGCTTAAAAAAATCAGAATTAGCTAACTGACAAAACAGCTACAAAAGTTCACTGAAGAAAATATTTTCTTTTTTATTAATTTATTTTTATTTTTGAACAATCACTTCCACAAGATTTTGAATTTTCTTTCTATCTCCCCCCCCCACCCATGACGGAGGACATTCTTATTACCCTTTCCTCCAATCTGCCCTCCCTTCTATAACCCTGCCCCATCACTTTTCTTATCCTCTTTCTTTCTATTTTCCTGTAGAGTAAAATAGATTTCTATACCATATTGCCTATATATCTTATTTCCCAGTTGCATGTAAAAACAAATTTAGCATTCATTTTTAAACTGTGAGTTCAAATTCTTTCTCTTTTTCCCTCCCCACCCACCCTCATTGAGAAGGCAAGCAAATCAATATAAGTTATACAAAGTCATACAAAATACTTTCATAATCATCATGTCGTAAAAGACTGTATTTCCCTCCATCTTATCCTGCCCCCTATTTATTCTATTCTCTCCTTTGAACCTATCCCTCTTCAAAAGTGTTTCTTTCTGATTACCCCCTCCAACAATGTGACCTCCCTTCTATCATCCTTCCATGTTCTTCTCTCCTAATTTCCTGTAAGATAAGATAGATTTTCATATATAATTGAGTGCGTATGTTATTCCCTCCTTAAGCAAAATCCAATGAGAGTAAGGTTCACTCATTCTTTCTCTCCTCCCCCTCTTCCTCCTCCACTGTAAAAACTTTTTCTTGCCTCTTTTTTTTGTGAGATAATTCATCCCATTCTACCTCCCTGCTTTTCTTTTTCCAAGTACATTTCTCTCTCACCCCTTAATTTTATTTTTTAGATAGCATCTTCTCACATTCAGCTCACTCTGTGCCTTCTCTATATATGCCCATACACATATATACACACATATATATGTGTATATATGCACATATACATATGCATACATATGCATATATATATAGAGAGAGAGAGAGAAAGAGAGAGAGAGTATGTGAGTATGTGTGTGTGTGTGTGTGTATATATTCCCTCCAACTATCTTGATACTAAGAAAGGTCTCATGAGTTACAAATATCATCTTTCCAAGTAAGAAAGTAAACAATTCAACTTTAACAAGCTCCTTATGTTTACCTTTCCATGCTTCTCTTGAGTCTTGTATTTGAAAGTCAAATTTTCTATTCAGCTCTGGTCTTTTCATCAGGAATGCTTGAAAGTCTTCTATTTCATTGAATATCCATTTATCCCCCTGAGGAATTATGTTCAATTTTGCTGGGTGCATGATTCTTTGTTTTAATCTTAACTCTTTTGATCTCCAGAATATCATATTCCAAACCCTCAAATCCCTTAACGTAGAAGCTGCCAAATATTTTGATATCCTGATTGTTTTTTCACAACACTTCAGTCATTTCTTTCTGGCTGTTTGCAATATTTTCTCCATGATATGGGAAATCTGGAATTTGTTTACAATATTCCTGAAAGTTTTCCTTTGGCATTCTCTCTCAGGAGGTGATTGGTGGTTTATTTCAATTTCTATTTTATCCCCTGGTTCTAGAATATCAGGTGAGTTTTCTGTGATAACTTCTTGAAAAATGATGTCGAGGCTCTTTTTTTTTTACCCTTTACTTTCAGGTAGTCCAATAATTTTAAAATTATCTCTCCTGGATCTATTTTTCCAGGTCAGTTGTTTTTCCAAATGAGGTATTTCACATTGTCTTCTATTTTTAATTCTTTGGGTTCTCTTTTATAATTTCTTGATTACTCATAGAGTCATCTTCACCTTCAATTTGCCAATTCTACAATTCAATAATTTAAGGAATTATTTTCTTCGGTAAACTTTTGGACCTCCTTTTCCATTTGGCCAATTCTGATGTCTAAAACCAGCTAACTCATTGTTTCTTACAGTGCAGTAAGATTCCATTAAAATTGTATACCACAGTTTATTCTGCCATTTTCCAACTGAAGTGGAATTCATTGATCTGTTCTTTATTTTACTGATGTGTTTAGAGACATAAAATTTCCCCTTAGTACTACATTGGTTGTACTTCATAAATTTTAGTACATTATATCATTGTTGTCATTCTCTTTAATGAAATT